>JAJAGP010001642.1:0-172326 GCA_025084515.1 Ancistrus triradiatus | reverse complement strand
CTTGCCTATTGTAGATTCACTCTTCCCAGCCTGGTGCAGGTCTACAATTTTTTTCCTGGTGTCCTTCAACAGCTCTTTGGTCTTGGCCATGGTTGAGTTTTGAGTCTGACTGTTTGAGGCTGTGGACAGGTGTCTTTTATAATGATAACGAGGTCAAACAGGTGCCATTAATACAGGTAACGAGTGGAAGACAGAAGAGCTTCTTAAAGAAGAAGTTGCAGGTCTGTGAGAGGCAGAAATCTTGCTTGTTTGTGGGTGACCAAATACTTATTTTCTTCCATGATTTACAATTAAATTGTTTAAAAATCATACAATGTGATTTCCTGGATTTTTTTTTCTCATTGTGTATCTCATAGTTGAAGTGTACCTATGATGAAAATTACAGACCTCTCTCGTCTTTCTACCTTTCACCTGTCTGGAAGCACAAGGCTCAAGCCAGGAACAAAATGCCAATCCATGCACATGCACAGACAAACACTGGAACATTTTAAAGATGTCAGATAACATAATGCATATCTTTGGAATGTGGGAGGAAACCTGAGTACCCAGAGGAAATCATGCAGACACAGGGAGAACATGGAAGTCCACAAAGGTAGTGGTCAGATGTGACTCAAACCCAGGTCTCTGGAGCTGTGAGGTGACAGAGCTAAATATTGTACAGCTATTGAAGAAATAATCCTGGTACTACTTTCTTAAAATAATATCTATTAGTTGTAAGATTATTGACAGATGGGGGAAAATTTGTAAATAGAACAAATAATGTCATACTAAAAATATGAACTACATGCACACCATTAAAATTCTGCTTTTATCCAGAATGCTTTACAATTCAAATTCAAATTTACAATGCTCAGTTCATGCAATTAAGACTTGCTTAAAGGCTCAACAGTTGCAGCATGGCAGTGCTTCATTTTCATTTTGCACCAGCACTGACATAATCGAAGCATTTTAAGAAAATTCCAACTAACACAATTATTGTTTTAAAACAGCAATGTGTCACAATGATTGCCACTTCTAGAAATTCTCATGAGGAAAATGTAACTGAAGCATGTTCCCATAGCTGTTGTTTCATTGGATTACAAATATGAGGTGAGACAGATAGAGGTCAAATAACCTCAGACATTACTAAAAATGGGGAAGAACTGTAATGAAGTGGCCTAGAAGAGGACAAATTGTATTTCTCCCATGCACAGTAAGGAGGCTGGATAGAAAAGTAAACATTTTTCAGAGGATTATGGTTGCCGATTTGCAGAAGATGGTAGCATTACAGGGTCAACAAGTCTTCAGATCTACAACTAGATGCCACCTTCACCTAAACAAACTGTTCATGTGCATGCTAGTAGAAAGATCTTCCTCATCTAACCACAAATGTAAGCACCAGGAGTTTGCTGGATGGCAATGGCAATGGAAGGGTCATATGAGACAAAATAGAACAGTTGGCAGCAACCACTCAATTTGGCTTTTATATGAAAAATAAGATTGTTGAAATATATGAAAAATATATGAAAAATAGCCTAATCTCCACTGTAAAGTATGGTATAGTATCTGAGAAGATGTGGGTCTGTCTTTCTTCCAAAGGCGTTTTGCCTTTTGCGGCTTTTCAACCAAAATTTGAATTGTTTTCATCGTGGTCTTTATCTATATAAATAGGTCTGGCATTCAGTAATTTATTTGAGATAAAATAGTATATGAAGCTACTAGATAACTAGATAAAAATCATCAGCTGAGAACTTCTCCTCCAAGATTAGTGCATTCTTATTTCAGTTTAGACTTTTTATGTCCATGCAGTTCATTTTGTGAGAAAGGTTTCACACAAAATAATAAAAATGTATGTTACATAAAACTAAAGAAAAGTACATTCTGTATATACAGTATATCATTCTGCATCCAGACAAGTGATGTCTCTCAGGGTTTCCCCCTGGCATTTTTCAGCAGGATGATGCTCGCACACACACAGTAAGGGTTTCCCTGGAATGGCTTCAGCAGATTCTAAAATTTCTTTGGCTTGCACGGTAGCCACATTTATCACCAATTCACCATTCATCCGACGAGCTGGGATTCCAGCTTTGTCAACATACGAGTGTCCATGATCTACAGGCCCAGCTGCAAGAACCAAAATATAAAAATGCATGAGGAATAAAAATGAAGAAACATATCTTGTTGGCTGCATATAACCAAGAGGGAATGAGCAAAACAACTTTCAAACACTTTAAGAAGGTAAATCTACCATGGAGTTACTAAGAGGATCTCACAGCAGTCAAATGATGGGCACCAGCGATTCTAGGTACATGTAGGTAGTTCTGGGGGTAATGCGGTACAGTAATGTGATTACTTTTTTTGTAATGAGATCACATTAAAAGCATTACAGTTAAATATTTTGTAATCACAAATACAGGTTTAATGTTGCTACTACTGCTGCATTTTGTTCCTAAATAAATTATGGGAATACATATTGTCTATCGTTTGTTTTTAAGATTTGATTCCAGTATATTTGTCCATGGTTTAGAATGTAACTTAAAAGTAAAGTAATGAGTAATGAGACATTTTTCAGGAAGTAATGAGTAAAGTAATCCCATTACAATTTTAGTTAAGTAACAAGCAATCAGTAACTGATTACTTTTTTGAGTAACTACCCCAACACTGTACATAGATCAAGCGAGCACGATGCTTGTAGTGTTAAGCAGAGTACAAATTTTTCCATTTCACATTTGCAACACAGAAAACAGTTACCATAACAGCTACCCCAACGTAGGTCCTATATATGCATGTAGTTAATGCAAAGCAAATCATTGTTCACTAAAATAAATTAAATAAAAACATGTAAATAAAGCATCAAAGTATGACAATACTTTATATGTATTGTTATACACGTGTATTTTTATGACAGTTTTTTATTTTTTTATTTGACCAACTGTTTATGGCTCCAGCATCCTGGGTTAAAAGACAGATTTTTTAGTTCCTATTACAATTTGTCATAATTGTTAAGACCTTGCTCATTAAAGTGAACATACATGATCTGATGGTCGATAAATGGCACATACCTGCATTTCATTGTTTGTAAAAAAAACTGAAAAAAGTAACAAATGTAAAGTACCAAACCAGTAACCTGTTAAGGCGTCTGTAGTAAAGGCAATACGCCTAAACATTAAATTTTTGCACTTTAGCCATGATGAAGACTGGGGTCTTTCCATTTATTTATTTATTTTTTTTAATATTTTTTATTTTTTTCATATTAGTAGGTAAGCTAACATTTCACACAACATCACTGGTTAAAAACAGCTGTTTATGTAGGTGATGATATCAATAATTCTAAGCCTACAAAACATTTAAAAACAAACATTTAATTTCAAAACATTACAAAACATTTCCAATTTTTTGGAAATGAACCTAAGTGTATAATGACATTAGCTTGTAATGGTGTTGCTCTCAATTTTTTTTTTTTTTATTGCTAGGTATGTTTAGAAATAACTCTAGATGATGCTTTAATCTTGTAGCCATCTGTGAGCTTATTGCAACTGCTGGTAGTTTCTTTCACTCTTCTTCTGCAATTCTCTCAAGCTCTTGAATGTTTGCAAGGTTCCTTTTCCTAACCCTTTTTAATGAATAGCAATTGGATTGAGATCAGGATTTATTTCTGGTCAGTTTAAAACAGTAGTTTCTTTCCTTCTTAACCATTCTTGTGTACTTTTGGATGTGGGCTTTGGGTCATTATCCTGCTGTAGATTTGTATAACTCAAACATAGGTTATTTACACTTGTAAACACACAAATGAGTTGATAATCCTCTGAGCCCATGTTTCAGTGTATGAAAGGTGCACTTTTCTTTATAGACTTAATTTAATAATTTATAAACATATTGCTGGTATTTTCAATTTTGTAGCCATTTTTACTGAGAAGTTTGTATTTTGATATTTTTGTGCTTTTGTCACGCCCTCTTCCAGCGCCGCTCCACCCGCTCGTACCTTGCCTCGCTCCGCCTCGCCGTCCTACTGATCACCTGCACCTGTTTCACATTCCGGACTACCTCCCTCACCATATATAAACACTACGCACCCACAGTCACTCGCTACACGACATGGTTCCAAACCCTAGTCACCTAGCTCCTTTCAACTACCTTCTGCGTCTTCGACTGAGTATCAAATAAACCTGCCTTACCTCCCAACGGCCTGCATTTGCCTCCTCACTCTCCACGGCGTTACAGCTTTTCTCTATCAAACATGTTTGTTTATTAGTTTTTTATTTAATGTCACATCAGTATCTGTCAAGATTCCCACACAGAGGAAGACGGAATCAGATGTAAGTGCAAAGGTACTATTAATTTACAATGAATACAAATTAAACATATACAACACATAAACATAGACTGAGCTAACAAACCAAATGAGGACAGGCAGTGTAATACAAACTACGCTAAAGTGCTAAGGCTAACCAAATTAGACAACGAACTAACATACAGGGACAAGGCAAATAACACAAACACAGAACTAGAACCACCAAGACACTTACTTTACAACATGAAACAATGCACATGTAGTCAAAGACAACTGGGAGGCAAGAGCAACAGGGGAGCTGAGAACCACCATGTGCACTAAATGTCAGATAGGGAAGTGAACAGGACTTAAGGTATTTATAGAGAAAGCTACAGTGGGTGGAAATAGCTAAACCTGCTGAGGAAAAAGAGAGAAAGAGAGTAATTCGAAGAGATGCAAGCTGGATGACTTGCATCTTCATGGCATAACCCCCCCTAAGGGCACGTCTCCGGAGTGCAAAGGACAGAGCCAAAATTGAAGAAGTAAAACAGACTCAGCTTACCAACAGGTCACAGAACCAAACATGGACATGAATAGGGCAGGGGGCCAAAACAGAGTAGGTGTGGAGACTAGGTCGAGAAGGAGAAGGGACAGACATGGGGACACGACTGGCTATGACAAACACGGCAATAGAGTCCTAGTGTTGGCAAACCAGCTAGGAACCTGGGGCCACGGGGCCATTCTCTCCACATGAGTACTAGGAATCCCCGTTAAAAATGGCATTGGTACAGTAACAATGGGCCGCCACTGGACTGTGCAAGCTGTGCCGGTGTTGAGCCTCTAGTGATCAGAGTCATCGTTGAAAGGTAGGCTGGAGGAGCAGGTGTTGAGATGCTGATGGTCGGGGTCGCTGTAGTGCTGCTGGTGATCGTCATCGAGATGCTGCCGATCGGAGCTGGTGCCGAGGGGCGCCTAGCGGGAAGTGCTGCCAAGGCTATCTCTAGACTGGCCACGGTCGAGGCTATTTCTGGACCTAGCGCCAATGAGGTTGTCTCTGGAACAGGTGCTGCCATGACTGTCCTTTGCCTGGGCATCATCATGACTGACTCTGGAACGGAAGTCGTGACTGTAGCAAACGTCTCCAGTGTGTGTGTGTGTGTGTGTGTGTGTGTGTGTGTGTGCATGCGAGACATTTAGAAAGTGCATTTTGACACCTGAGCCTGAGGATGTATAAGTATATTGTGGCACTCTTCATTGTAATCCTTATTTAAGCAGTGAATGTCTTTAAATGATATCTTTTCACCTTTTAGCAGTTATTGCAATCCATATTGTGTTGTTTAAGACATTTTAGCAGTGTGTACGTGGTTTATCTATGTTAGATCCACTGCTGGTTTTGGTTGTAGATCCACTGAAGACAGACGCTTTACTGGACTTGTAAGTACAGGATAATAGCAGTTTAAGAGGTAGTGTAATTTGTCTCCCTTGTTTGTTCTTAAGGTAGTAAAGCACTTCGACAAGGACGTGCAGAAATCTGGAGGAAATGCCTGGCCTGTGGCCAAGGCTGGAAGCACCATTAATGAGACTTATAAAAAAGGAAGCCAGCCTCCTATTGTCAATAATTTTAATGCTGTCAAGAGAGCGATTAAGCAACATGTGTCATAGCATATTCACCCTCATGGGTTCCTGATCACATAAAAACAGGAACATCACTATAAATACTAATGCTGTTGTTGTTATAGACCCTCCTCCCCTACCAGCACACATGCACACACTTACAACACTGCCACTAACCATCATATATCTATCCAGTCATTGATTATCTGTAACTGTAGCAGATGGGCCAAGGGAAGAACGGGATCAATAAGAATGTATGGTTGAAGAAAGGATTTCATGAACTGTGCTACAGTAGTTTATGTGCAAAACTGGAGTCGGGGAAATTAATAACCTGTAAGAATTCATCTGGGTTCATGTGTACAAAACAATCCAATAATTTGCAAGAAATAAGATTATGATGATAATCTGATCACAGGGATTACATGCACAAATCTCTGGCTGTGGAGCTAACAGAGGTCATTCAGTGATTTTACAGGCTCAGAAAGGTTAGGCTGTAACATTGCAAGATAACACTCCTGCAGTTTTGTGAAAAAAGTGATGTAATAACATTGTGGAAACATTAAATAAAACTCATAAATCATAACACACAGGAAAAATATTACACTAGGCTATGTATTTATTGAGGAAATTATCAAATATTACATATTAGTGAGTGGCAAAAGTATGTAAACCTCTAGGATTAGCAGTTAATTTGAAGGTGCAATTAGACTCAGGTGTTTACAATCAATGGGATGACAAACAGGTGTGAGGGGGCACCCTGTTTTACTTAAAGAACTGGGATCTATCAAAGTATGCCCTTCACAGCATGTTTGTGGAAGTGTATCATGGCACAAAGAAAGGAGATTTCTGAGGACCTCAGAAAAAGAGTTGTTGATGCTCATCAGGTTGGAAAAGGTTACAAAACCATCTCAAGAGAGTTTGGACTCCACCAATCCACAGTCAGACTGACTGTGTACAAACTGAGGAAATTCAAGGCCATTGTTATCTTCCTCATGAGTGGTCAACCAACAAAGATCACTCTAAGAGCAAGGCGTGTAATAGTTCACAAAGGACCACAGAGTAACTTCAAAACAACTGAAGGTCTCTCTCACATTGGCTAATGTTAATGTTCATGAGGCCACCATCAGAAGAACACTGAACATCAATGGTGTGCATAGCAGGGTTGCAAGGAGAAAGCCACTGCTCTCCAAAAAGAACATTGCTGCTCATCTGCAGTTTGCTAAAGATCACGTGGACAAGCCAGAAGGCTACTGGAAGAATGTTTTGTGGATGGATGAGACCATAATAGAACTTTTTGGTTTAAAACAAAAGCATTAAGTTTTGGAGAAAGGAAAACATTGCATTCCAGTATAAGAACCGTATCCCATCTGTGAAACATGTTGCTGGTAGTATCATGGTTTGGACCTGTTTTGCTTCATCTGG
The DNA here is from genome assembly GCA_025084515.1 of Ancistrus triradiatus. NCBI lineage: Eukaryota > Metazoa > Chordata > Actinopteri > Siluriformes > Loricariidae > Ancistrus > Ancistrus triradiatus. The sequence goes on along the minus strand of JAJAGP010001642.1, from coordinate 165,041 downwards.
GCCAGAATGGCTTGCCATCATTGATGGAACAATGAATTCTGAATTACATCAGAGAATTCTAAAGGAAAATATCAGGACATCTGTCCATGAACTGAATCTCAAGAGAAGGTGGGTCATGCAGCAAGACAATGACCCTAAGCACACAAGTCGTTCTACCAAAGAATGGTTAAAGAAGAATAAAGTTAATGTTTTGGAATGGCCAAGTCAAAGTCCTGACCTTAGTCCAATCGGAATGTTGTGGAAGGACCTGAAGTGAGCAGTTAATGTGAGGAAACCCACCAACATCCCAGAGTTGAAGCTGTTCTGTACAGAGGAATGGGCTAAAATTCCTACAAGCCGGTGTGCAGGACTGATCAACAGTTACAGGAAACATTTAGTTGCAGTTATTGCTACACAAGGGGGGTCACACGAGATACTGAAAGCAAAGGTTCAAATAAAAAATACAAAAACGAACCATGAGTGGGGGGAGGGAAGAGGGGAGGATAAGACCTGGACCAGGCCGAGCCCAAAATGAAGAAAAGTATAGCTGCCGCCTATGGTGCCAGGGAAGGATACCAAAGTTAAAGGAAAATGTAGGTGCGTTATGGATAAACAGGGGGGGGTTCACAAGGGGGGTCACACGAGATACTGAAAGCAAAGGTTCACATACTTTTGCCACTCACTAATGTGTAATATTGGATCACTTTCCTCAATAAATAAATGATCAAGTATAATATGTTTGTCTCATTTGTTTAACTGGATTCCGTTTATCTAATTTTAGGACTTAATGTAAAAATCTGATTATGTTTTAGGCCATATTTATGCAGAAATATAGAAAATTCATAAACCTTCAAGCACCTCTGCATATTTCTGCATATTTTTTCATGACCACATCACATCTGTGCTACACTTCCCAGAACACATCACTCCAGTCACGTCATTCTCTATGGCATGTACTCCCTCATTCCCATTTGCCAACCTACTGATTATGTGAACCGTTCCTAGTTTGTTTATGACATTTAAACCCCACACTTCTGTTGTTTTGTTGCAAAGTTTCATCATTCCTGCTTCATGCATGGTTTTGTCACCAAGCATCAATGCTTGTATTCTGGGTAGCCATTTCATGTTTGAACCCCGCTCTGTTTCTGGATTCCAGAATCTGGATACTGTTTTGTTTTGTTCCACTGCTTGGATTATCCAGTTTCTACCAGTCATGACACAAATATTACCTAAAACATCTGATTTTTTCACAAGTACCCAACTAAAAGTAAATTAAGAGAAAACATTATGTGAAATGTGACAAAAATGTTGAACTTGGTCATTATTTATTGATGTAAATTGTCCAATATTATATATGTATGTGAGGCACAAGTATGTGAATGTCTAGGATTAGCAGTTAATTTGAAAAGTTGGAATTATATGTGATTTCAGTCACACAGGCTGACAATCAGGTGTGAGTGGGCACATTGTTGTATTTAAAGAAAAGGGTGTCTATCAAAGTCTGATCTTCACAACACATTTGTGGAAGTGTATTATGGCATGAACAAAGGAGTTTTCTGAGGACCTCAGGAAAAGGTTGTTTAAGCTTATCAGTCTGGAAAAGGTTACAAAACATTCTCTAAAAGGTTTGGACTCCATAAATCCACAGTTATACTAATATTGTACAAACTGAAGAATGTTAAGGCCATTGTTCCTTGATCAAACAAAAAAAATCATTCTAAAAGACCTCATGTTAATGGTCATGAATGCACCATCAGGAGAACACTGAACAACAATGATATGCATGGGAAGGTTGCAATGAGAAAATCATTATTCTCTCAAATAAATCTTATCATGTGGAACATGGAAAATATAATTTGAAGAAAAAATATAGCATCTTACAGTATATTAAAGGGAAATGTCATGATATCTGTCTTTAAACTGAATTTCTGGAGACTGGGTCATGCAGGAAGACAATGATCCTAAATACAAACTATTCAACCAAATGGTCAAAAGAAGATTAAAATTAATGTTTAAAGTCCTAACCTTAAATCAGTATGTTTTGGAAGCTGTTCATGTGAGGAAATCCACAAACATCCCAAAGTTGAAACTGGAATGAGTTAAATTTTGTCCAAGCTGATGTACATGATAGGTCAACAGCTATCAGAAACTTTTAGTTATTGCCATACAATGTCACACCAGATACTGAGAGCAAAGGTTCAAATACGTTTTTGCCACTCACAGATATGTAAAATTGCATAATTTTCCTTAATAAATAAATGTCCAAGAAAAATATAATATTTTTGTCCCAGTTGTTGTAGATGGTTTCTCTTTATCTTCTTTTAGAATATGTGTGAAAATCTAATTGTTTTAGGTCATACACTCACCAGCCACTTTATTAGGTACACATGTTCAACTGTTCATTAATGCAAATATCGAATCAGACAATCACATGGCAGCAACTCAAGACAGCAAAAACAGGAATGTTTCCGGCACTTTGTTGAATCTATGCCATGAAGAATTAAGGCAGTTTGAAGGCAAAAGTGGGTCCAAGTAACAAAGTATACTTAATACCTAAGTGGGTGGTGAATGTATTTATGCAGATATATAGAGAATTCTAAAGGGTGCAAAAACTTTCAAGCACTACTGTATTAGACTGCTCCAAAAGCTGCTACAATCAGATAATGCTGGGATAATTAGTGTACATGTAAATACAGTCTATCTATATAAAAACACTATTAAAGCAGGTGTTCACAGATCTCATCTAAAGGGCTGATGCAAATGTGAATGCAGAATGACCACAGAATTTGAAATGACCAATAATAATGGACTCAATTCATGTACAGGTTTGAAAATGGAATCTGTGTGGCAAGATCTCTCACCTCTTTTTTTGGACAATGTTTCACTGCCTCGTGGTATTATTCAGCCCAAATTAAGCAGCCAGAATAAGATTGGAGAGAAAAATAGTGACATTCTCTGAGCACTCTCACAAATAAATTATAGGAGACAGAAGCAAGCTTATCTCACCCTTGTTAATTCTGAAAGCAAAAACAAGCAGTTTGATTTTTTATACTGTAGCGGTTTAACATTTCGGAACAGCCCCTACCTGTCTGCTGCTATTGTTAATTTCTCATTACAGGGATCTATCACTGAGCAAAATAAAACTGTTTTTGGTTCACTTATTAAAATATGCTGGTTTGAACTGATTCAACATTGCCTTCACAGATATTTCACAGGGTGATATAACCCTCTAAGGCAGACTGTCATGAGACACAACAGGCTAATAATAGCCAAATTAACATCATTCCAAACATGTTTTTGGCTTGATTTGCATAAAACTCAGTTTAGCATATGACTTAAGAATAAATGTCTGGCAGGGACTATAAAATCCTACAATAGACTGCTCTGGTAGTTTTATGTAATATAAAAACTATATAAGGTGAGGACAACTCATGCTGTTTGCCATAAACCATTTGAATAAATACGCAATTAAACTTGGATCTCTACAGTGTTTTGGCATAGGCTCATAAAAAAACCATTTCATTCAGAGAAATCTCAGTCCTTGTATATAAAGAAACAGTACAATAAATAATAATGGATGAAAGCTAATAGTGAACTGCACGCAGTCTGTTGAAACCTCACGTATTCAGACTATGCAGGTTAAAGGACTCCTACTGGTTATTTTATGAATAAGAATATATATGAACAAATATATGCCACGAGGAATTAACGCAGTTCTAAAGGAAAAAAAGGGTCCAATCCAGTATTAGCAAGGTGTACCTAATAGAGTGGCTGTGAATGAATTTATGCAGTAGGGAAAAAAAGTATTTAGTCAGCCACTGATTGTGCAAGTTCTCCTGCTTAGAAAGATGAGAGAGGTCTGTAATTATCATAGGTACACTTCAACTTTGAGAGACAAAATGAGAGAAAAAAAAATCCAGGAAATCACATTGTAAGATTTTTAAAGAATTTAATTGTATGGTGGAATGGTAGAAAATAAGTATTTCGCCACCCACAAACAAGCAAGATTTCTGGCTCTCACAGACTTGCAACTTATTCTTTAAGAAGCTCTTCTGTCCTCCACTTGTTACTTGTATTAATGGCACCTGTTTGACCTAGTTATCTGTGTAAAAGACACCTGTCCACAGCCTCAAACAGTCAGACTCCAAACTCAACCATGGCCAAGACCAAAGAGCTGTCGAGGGACACCAGGAAGAAAATTGTAGACCTGCAGCAGGCTGGAAAGAGTGAATCTACAATAGGCAAGTAGGTTGGTGTGAATAAATCAACTGTGGGAGCAATTGTAAGACATACAAGACCATTGATAATCTCCCTCGATCTGGGGCCCCACGCAAGATCTCATCCCATGGGGTCAAAATGAACATGAGAATGGTGAGCAAAAATTCCAGAACTACACAGAGGGACCTCATGAATGACCTGCAGAGAGCTGGGACCAAAGTAACAAGGCTACCATCAGTAACACACTACACCGAGAGGGACTCAGATACTGCAGTGCCAGGCATGTCCCCCTGCTTAAGCCAGTACATGTCCAGGCCCATCTGAAGTTTGCCAGAGAGCATATGGATGATCCAGAAGAGGACTGGGAGAATATCATGTGGTCAGATGAAACCAAAATAAAACGTTTTGGTAAAAACTCGTTTGGAGGAAGAAGAATGCTGAGTTGCATCCCAAGAACACCATACCTACTGTGAAGCATGGGGGTGGAAAGATCATGCTTTGGGGCTGTTTTTCTGCAAAGGGGACAGGACGACTGATCCGTTAAGGGAAGAATGAACAGGGCAATGTATCGTGAGATTTTAAACCAAAACCTAGTTCCATCAGTGAGAGCATTGAAGATGGAACATGGCTGGGTCTTCCAGCATGACAATGATCATAAACACACCACTCGGACAACGAAGGAGTGGCTCCGTAAAAAGCATTTCAAGGTCCTGGAGAGGCCTAGCTAGTCTCCAGACCTCAACCCCATAGAAAATTTGTGGAAGGAGTTGAAAGTCCATGTTGCCCAGCGACAGCCCCAAAACTTCACTGCTCAAGAAGAGAGTTGCATGGAGGAATGGGCCAAAATACCAGCTACAGTGTGTGCAAACCTGGTGAAAACTTACAGGAAACGTTTGACCTCTGTCATTGCCAACAAAGGTTATGTTACAAAGTATTGAGTTGAACTTTTGTTATTGACCAAATACTTATTTTCCACAAATACAATTCAATTCTTTAAAAATCCTACAATGTGATTTCCTGGATGTTTTTTCTCATTTTGTCTCTCATAGTTGAAGTGTACCTATGATGAAAATTACAGACATCTCTCATCTTTCTAAGTAGGAGAACTTGCATAATCAGTGGCTGACTAAATACTTTTTTGACCCACTGTACATGCAAATAATGACGGGATTATTAGTGTGCATGTAAACACATTTACTGACAGATACACAGCCTATCTATATACAGGTAGGGTATATATATATATACAGATTATAAACTTTTATGTTTTATTTTTTTCCTACAAATAGATATTTAATAGTAGATAATACCTTCAGCAGTATTATCATGCACTTTCACCTGTGCTAGCACCACTTCATAAACACAGGATGTACTGCATTTCATGTGGTCATGTGGTGACATAATGCCTTCAAGAAATGTTTGAAAGTTCACAAGGCTTACATAACAAGCTGTGACATTCTGATGAGGCATCCATGGATAACAACTGAGAAAATAAACATTACTAGGAAATTTCTATATTACTGTTCATCCCTAACTATCAGGTGACACTAAGCAAAAACTATGGAAAACAATACTCAGAGACGAATGATAAGAAGAAGCTCTGGTACTTATAAACAGGTTTTAGTTTTATTTTATTTTATTTTATTTTTTTGTTTATTTTTTCCTAACAAAATCACATGTATTACATCATAAATGGTAGATGAATAATCCCATTATATTATTATTGTCACATCCCATGGACTCACCCTGGTTTTCTTTTCATTTGCCTCCATTGTGAGTGAACGGGACTACATTTCCCACAACCCTCCGCTAAGTCACGTGACTTCTACGAACCTATTGGGGACTCCTTTTGCTGATTATGTATCAGCAACACGTGTGCTAGGGTGTATATGTACTGGGCTGTTTGTGACATTTGGCACAAAGTGTTGTCTCGGTCCTGCCCGAGCGTACCACGCGCTCCTGTTTTGTTTGCTCCATCCGTTCTTGGACGTCCTCCTTTTCCATCAATTTGTGGAACAGGAGGACTCTGTCTGATTTGTGCTCCGTTAGTTTGTGGATTATCTGCCTGTTTCCCAGTCTGTCCGTTGTAGACTTTCTTCCGCGTTTCACACACTTCACATTAGCACTGCGTTTCACCTGAGCGTCCCTAAGCTCTTTGTTTTGTTACCACATTTTCCCGAGCTCTGCGTTATCTCCACGGTTTGTCCAAGCAGCATAAGGCTCTCTGTTTTTCACGGTGTTTCCCTGGACGCATTCTTTGTCTTGTGGACTATTTCTGTTCGTTTCAAGTTTTTGGTTCAGGTTTTTGCATTCCCTTTGGTTAGCTGTGTTTCCCTTTGTTCTGTGGACACTTTCTTTAAATAAAGCTTTCGTGTTGAATCGGAATCTGTGCTTGCCTCTCCTGTTCCTTTGCGCTCATTACAGAACACTTTGACCCCATGGAGATGGCAGATACCAGGGGCTTACCAGACTGGTTTAATGGAGATTCAGATCTCTGTCTGTGATTTTAGGGAGCAATGCTTAAGGTACTTTAGTTTCATTCCCCCCATGTCCAAATATAATGAAATTTCATTCGTTGTTTCATGCCTGTCGGGCAGGGCACTTCAGGGTTCCATCCAGAAGACATCACTTCCAGGTTCCGTGCAGAAAAAGTCAGTTCCAGGTTCCATGCAAAAGAAGTCAGTTCCTGGTCCCTTCTAGACAATGTCAGTCATAGAGTCATCTCAGATAACATCTGCCCCAGAGTCGTTCCAGACGATGTCAGCTCCAGGGTTATCCCAGACAACACCTGCTCCACGGTCCCTGACGACTTCCATCTCAGGGTCCGTCCAGATGAATTCCATCTCAGGGTCCGTCCAGACGACTTTCGTTCCAGTGCCTTTCCCAAGGACGTCCATTCCAGTGCCTGCCTCGAGGCCTCGAGGACATCCGTAACAGAGCACATCTAGAGGATGCTTGTTCCAGAGACTGTCCAGAGGAAGCCATTCCAGAGACCGTTCAGAGGATGCCCGTTCCAGAGATTGTCCAGAGGACGCCCTTCCCAGAGACTATCCAGAAGATGCTCTGCTCTGAGTCTGTCCAGATGACATTGGTTTCTGAGTCTGTCCAGTTGACACCGATTCCTGCACCAGTCCAGAGTCGGTCCCAGGGTCAGTCAGGAGGATGTCTGTTTCTGAGTTAGCCAAGAAGAGGTTCACCTCAGGGTCAGTCAAGGCGAAGCTTGCTCCAGATCCTGTTATGTTGATGCCAGTTCCAGAATCTGTCTCATCAACGTCTGTTCCTGAGTTTGTGAGGGCAACTCTCTCCCCAGAGTCAGTGGTGATTGCGACTCCCGCTTCAGAGTTGGCCACAAAGATGACTCTTGCTCCAGAGTCAGTCAAGTTGACTTCCATCCCAGGGCCAGTGATGGTGACTTCTGTCCCAGAGCCAGTGATGATGACTTCCATCCCAGAGCCAGTGATGATGGCTTCCCATCCCAGACCCAGTGACAACGACTTCCATCCCAGAGACAGTGAGGATGACTTCCCATCCCAGAACCAGTGACGACGAAGTCCATCTCATAGCCAGTGACGATGACTTCTGTTCCAGAGTCTGCCAGGGGAAAGTCCGTTCCAGAGTCCATCAGGGGGACTTCCGTTCCAGAGTCCACCCCGGAGACTTCAGCATCAGAGATCATCCCAGTGGCATCCGATCCTGACCCTACTCACCAACAGCACGAATGTGACCCCGCTCTCCAGCAGCATTATGGCAACCCTGCTCAGCAGCATGAGACCTACCAAAACCCTCCCTGGTGTCGTCTCAGGAGGAAACTGCCGGACACCGTAGAGAGTCTGAGGGGCTAGTCCTTGGGGTCGCGGGGTAATGTCATGCCCCATGACCTCACCCTGGTATCCTCCTCATTTGCCTCCATTGTGGGTGAACTGGACTACATTCTCCACAACATTTCGCTAAGTCACGTGACTTCTACGTACCTATCTCGGACTCCCTTCGCTTATAGGATTATGTATCGACAACACCCGTGCTAGGGTGTATATATATTGGGCTGTTTATGATGTGCCTGAGCATTTTTACGGTCTTTGTTTTGTTTCTGCATTTTAAACGCTCCAACACTCTCTGTTTTTCACAACGCTTCCTGGGACACATACTTTGTTCTGTGGACTATTTCTGTTCGTTTCTGTGGTTTCTTTTTTTCAGGTTTTTGTTTTCCTTTTGGTTAGCTGCGTGTCCCTTAGTTCTGTGGACTATTTCTTTAAATAAAGCTTTTGTTTTGAACGGGAATCTGCGCTTGTCTCTCCTGCTCATCTTCGCTCATTACAATTATCAATGCAACAAAAATACATTTTCTGCATAAAATCAGTGGAAACCTAGCTAATGAAACATCTTTTAAAACCATGTTTCCATTCTAAAACTGAAGAGATATCTAAAATTTTACATTGTTTATGTTCCTACATTCCATCTCTGGTATTTACTTTGTATCATTCATTCATTCTCTGCCTTGGGCAATTCAAGGGAAGTTTTGTGGCTGCCATAAAACTTTAGTTTCCTCACTGCCTATTTAATCAGATAGTGCTCTAACAAAGGTCACTCCATATGCACCCAAAAACACATGCTCCAAATGTTAGCCCTTGTTTGTTGTTGGTAAAGGGCTCCTCTTAAAGCATCTGCCTTTGCATTTTTCCCTCCTCCTGCATGCTTGGCCATTAACCTTTGCAAAAATTGAGTTTGGGTTTGACGAACGGAACAGAGTAATGCGCTCGCCTGCCTCAGAAAGTGGATTAGGCAGCAAGACCCTTTATCAATGTGGATAGGAACCATAGATAGTGTGTAAACTAGGCAGACAGAATGAGGTAAACAGCATATGGGTCAAGAACAGACAGTTCCCTGCTCGTTATTTACCTTCACCATGCGGCATCCTCCTGTGTTGTATTGACCACATTTATTATGGTCGGAGCGAGCCGCTGCTGTAGAATAGTCTCATTATCCATTTGTGTTCTGCACTAGGATGAGCTATATTGATCATTCAGATAACTAACAGGCAAACCTATTTTATGCTGAAAAAAGGCGACCTAATTTCTGTTTCTAAATCTGTACAACTCATAGACTTTTAGTGCTAATATGACACGATATTCTGATTTAGTTTACAGTAATTGGGACTCAAACATCAAAACACATTTAGTTGTACACAATGAAGTCTGAACTGGTATTATTGAATTTCCTGAACTACTTGGAAACAATCTTAAACTACTAAACATTTTTAAAACATTGCAGTTATTTAATGGAAATATTTGTTTAACGGTCCTACAGCTAAATGCTGAAGGAAAATTCCTAGACCATTCTCTCTGTGCAGAACATTTAGATGTCCCTACAGCTGTTTAGTTTTTTTTTCTCCTTAATATGAAACAACAGGGTCAAAAAATAAATGCATTATTACATATTATTTTATTAAATGAAAATTATGTACATCAGTTGCCTGCTGTCTTGGTGTGCTTCATATTTAGAACTTAAACTATTTTTGAGTAGAAGACCTGAAAACAAAGGCATGTTTGATGTCTGAAATTGTTTTCTTTGTTTTGAACTGGATTTAGGGTTAATGCTGCTAAAATACAATCTTGTCGTTTAGCATTATAATACCTGCCTACCAAAATAATCACATACTCGCTTCAAACCATGTTGAATTGTTCGGTAATCTGAAATTGACTTGCTTATACAGTGGTGCTTGAAAATTTGGGAACCCTTTAGAATTTTCTATATTTCTGCATACATATGACCTAAAACATCATCAGATTTTCACACCAGTCCTAAAAGTAGATAAAGAGAACCCAGTTAAAAAAATTAGACAAAAATATTCTACTTATTTATTTAGAAAAATGATCCAATATTACATATTAGTGAGTGGCAAAAGTATGTGAACCTCTAGGGTTAGCAGTTAATTTGAAGGTGAGGCAGGTGTTTTCAATCAATGGGATGATAATCAGGTGCGAGTGGGAACCCTGTTTTATTTAAAGAACAGGAATCTATCAAGGCCTGGTCTTCACAACACGTTTGTGGAAATGCTTCACGGCACGAACAAACGAGATTTCTGAGGACCTCAGAAAAAAAAGAGTTGTTGATGCTCATTAGGCTGATGATGAATGGATGAAAATCAAAATACAAATAGAGGAAAATGTCAGGACATCTGTTCATGAACTGAATCTCAAGAGAAGGTGGGACATGCAACAAGACAACGACCCTAAGCACACAAGTCGTTCTACCAAAGAATGATTGAATAAAGTGAATGTTTTGGAATGGCCAAGTCAAAGGCCTGAACTTAATCAAATCGAAATGTTGTTGAAGGACCTGAAGCGAGCAGTTAATGTGAGGAAACCCACCAACATCCCACAGTTGAAGCTGTTCTGTACAGAGGAATGGGCTAAAATTCCTCCAAGCCGGTGTGCAGGACTGATCAACAGTTGCAGTTCTGCTGCACAGGTGGGTCACACCAGATACTGAAAGCAAAGGTTCACATACTTTTGCCACTCACTAATATGTAATATTGGATCATTTTCCTCAATAAATAAATGACCAAGTATAATATTTTTTGCTCATTTGTTTAACTGGGTTCTCTTTATCTACTTTTAGGACATGTGTGAAAATCTGATGATGTTTTAGGTCATATTTATGCAGAAATATAGAACATTCTAAAGACACAAACTTTCAAGTACCACTGTATGTTATATGGCACTTTATAAAACAGATTCTAAACTATGATTGGCTGAGCTATTTTCAAAGTTGTTGTAAAACTATCAATATAAGGATATCTGTGATTGTCTCACAACAACTGAATTCTGTATTTACACTTTGGGTTTTTAAACCCCCAAACCATTACACTATGCAGTTATTTTGCGATACATTGTAAATAAGCTTATGAAATTTTAAGGTAAGATATTCGGTGGACTGATGGTTGTAAACAGATGCAAAAAAAATAAATAAAATAGGGAAGATGATGAAATTCAATAATATGAAAGGTTGAAAAATTAAAAAATTACATCCATTATGTCAAATGGTGTGTGTGTGCACAGGGCACATGGACTGCAATGGATTTTTCACCCTGTCTAGGGATGGTTCCCACTGTGCACCTTTTCCTGCCAGTTAGGCCCGACTCAACCACACCATGAATTGGATATTGGTGTCAAACAAAATGAATGAATGCATCTGATAGGTCTGTTTAAGGTTCATTAATATTTGGACAAATGTGTCATATTTAGGTTTGTTCCCTGCAGAAGTTAACCTGTGTACTGTAACCAATGTAATTTGACTAGGATGCCCAAATCATTGCAAAAGACTGTTTAAGATTCCCTTACACCATTAGAAAACAACATTTCATCTGATATATTATTATCTGATTGGAGATAAGGAGAAGTTTTGTTACCTGAAAAAACTAACTTGTCTAAATACATTCATTACAATTATTGTAATATTTATTTATTTTTTATTTTATTTTATTTTTTTCAGTGACTCCTTTCAGGGAGCATCACCATTGTGATTCCAGTGTGATTCTTCTCATCTCAATATGTATGAGGTTCTGTAGCGAGTACTATCACGCATACTTTTTTCATCCATAGTCTCATAATGCAATTACCACTCACACTGCATGGAGCAATAAATCATAAATATTCATGTGGATCACACAATTTATCTCGGATGTATTTGAGTGCAGTCAAAATGGCACTCTGCTCCTCTTTAAAGCAAGACACTGACAACACGATCATTAAAAACGTCACAAATGGCCAACTCGCCCTCGCTTGGGCCATGCAGAGGCTGATCGTCTCTATAAAGGGCCTGTTTGGGTTGTTGCAAGAGCCGTCATTATGTCTCAGAGCCAGATCACTGTAATGGGCCAGACAACCCGAGTGAGAGAGGGGGAGTAGGAGTAATGAAAGCATGAAAGTGTAATTCAGGGTCAGCTTTCAAATAGCATCTTTTCAAATGTTATGTCTGCAATTCACCATCATCAAGTGACCTTTAATCAATTGAAATACAGGAAGAGGAAAAATAAAATAACAGTAACCTCAGTTGGGTATGATACAGAATGTGAATCTCTTTGGTCACACAGATAGAAACAGTAATTTATGTTGAACATAAGCAGTGCTTAAGTAGGCTGCCAGTCAAATATTTGTACATCTCACTTTTCATTGTGCTTTATTTTTTTAATGAGCAGCATGGCAGCAACTTAAAGAAATTTTAAATAAACTGTGTATATGGCTAACTAATGGGGAGAATACTTTTGACCAATTCACTCCAATTCCACTCTATGAAAATCTTTATGAAAACACATTGTATGCATTCATTAGTCATTCTGTTAATATATGCAAATAATGAATTACTACAGCAATGGAAGATCTTTATCTTTTTAGGTCTTTTTTTGATTGGGCAGGAAGCATTGACTAATTTGCTATAGCGGCACTGCACTTGGCAGTGGCCAATATAATTAACAGATATGCATTAATGCACTAAATTATTCATCAGTTCCATAGTCACAATTTATTCACCTGGATGTGTTTGATTGAAATGCCACATAACGTAACAATAAATGTATCAGAGTTAAAACAAGTAGAATCAAATGTTTTCCTGCTGTAATGTAAATAATGGTAGAAACTGCATTATGCAGACAAAAATGGACACCCCAAAAATGACAGTCATTGAAAACCTATAAATGTGCCATATTGAGAATCACAGGGGTATTCAGTAAAACCTGATCTACTGCCATTGTTTGTCTTCGACGAAAAATTCAGAAATGTATGCTGTACAGGTACATTATGAATGTGTTACAAGTGGGTGTTGCTGAGGAGTTCAATAATTAAAATGAATAAAGAGCTCAATAATTAGAAGGGGTGTCCACAAACTTTTGTCTATATAGTGTATCTTATATAGTGCATCTACCACAAACAGTACTAAGAGAACACAATGCAAATTAATAGAAAATAACATAACAGAAAATGTGCAGTGTGAAGTTACTGAAAAATAATCAACTCTTAATAAGTAATGATATCACACCATGCTGACTATGATTATTTTCCCTTAACTGCATATCAGGTCATATTTAATTTCTTACATAATTCATCCTTTTTTTAATGGGACTTCTTTGTCACAGGGAAACTGTATGCTAATGCTCTACCAGTGTAACCATGACTATACATGGATAGTAAAAATCTTTTGGTAAAGCATATGTACCTTGAATTGCATTTAATATATTGCTCTAATGGGCACGCAGGTGGCTCAGTACTCTAACACACTAACACACCACCACAGGGACCTGGGCAGTACCATCTGGCTGAGTCTGGCATCACATGCCCACAGGAGTCTGGCTGAGTCTAGTATCAGATGCTGACAGTGTCAGGATCCGTGCCCTGCCCCAAGTCTCTGTTTTGCAGTTGTGGGTGAGCGGGACTACACCGCCCACAACCCCTTGCAGGACTAAAGATGGCCGCATATTAAACTCACGGCTGATCCTTGTTTTGTTGTTGGACTTTTTATTGGTTTGTTGGACTAATTGCTGCCGCACGCAGTTGGGATGCCGCACGCAGTTGGGAGGTCCTCAGTTTCCCAGTTGCGGTGCACTAGCATTATCTCTGCGTTTGTCGCCATTTGCCCAGCAACTGAGCCACTAGCGCCCTTTAGCCCTGGGATTGAGCACGCTGGCTCTGTATTTGAGCCGTTAGTGCCCCGTAGCTCAGTATCTGAGCCCATTCAGAGGTATCTGAACCCTTCTGTTCAGAGATTGTCTGTTCCGGTGCCTGTGCCGTGGTCGTCCGTTCCAGTGCCTGTGCCGTGGTCGTCCGTTCCAGTTCCTGTGCCGAGGTCGTCCGTTCCAGTGCCTGTGCCGAGGTTGTCCGTTCCAGTGCCTGTGCCGTCGTCGTTCGTTCCAGTGGGGTCTTGCCAGAGGCAACCTACTCCTGTAAGGTCTGCCTTGAGGATGTCCGGAGTGCACTCGCCTTGTTTCCAAGCCGGACTCCGCATAATGTTCATTCAGGCAAAATCTGATACGTCCATGTTCCAATTAGATTTTTATCTTTATTACATGTACATTGGCTGAAATAGAGTTGTAATGACTCTGGTGCAGAATATTTTATTAAAGACAGAGTACAGAAATGAGCACTTAACTCTGAAGTTATGGATGAAGAATTAGGCGTGCAGCTATCTGGGCAGCAAATCGCAGAGTATCATTGAGTCACTGAATTCAGAGGGGTGTTTGTCAGTGTGCAGCAGATGTACATCTGTGTGAGTCGTTTTGCTGGTGAGGTGCTCCTTAGAAGCACTGCCCTGATAAGACAGAGTGGATTTGCGAAGATGCATATATAACGGGACAGTTGTGAATGTTCCAGTGCAGCACTCCTGAACATGGAACATAACAACAGTACTGTATGAGCACAGTATCTTGTTTATTTAGTAAATACTGGTACACTACAGTCTCCCAAGCCAGGAAGATACAGGTAATGTTCATATAATTTGTGAAAATGGTGGAGTAAATGTGATTTAAGTTATTTTGGCTGTGTCTTGATAGTTTGGTGTTAGATCATCTGTCTGGTTTGAGCATTTCTATGATTGTTGTTCTCCTGGGATTATCATACACAACAACCTCTGTAGTTTAACACTCAGAATGTTGTAATAAGGAAAAAAAAAAAACATCCACTGAATGGCAGTTCTATAAATGGAAACAGCTCATTGAAGAGAAAATTCAACATACAAAGGCCAGAGTGGTTTGAGCTGACAGAAAGCTTACAGTAAATCAGATAACCACTCTGTACACTTTAATTGAATCCATGGACCCAACCTGCCTTGTGTTAACATTACAGGCCAGTTGAGGTATTGCAATGATGGGGGGAATGTTTACAGTGGGGCAAAAAAGTATTTAGTCAGCCACTGATTGTGCAAGTTCTTCTACTTATAAATATGAGAGAGGTCTGTAATTTTCATCATAGATACACTTCAACTATGAGAGAAAAAATGAGAAAAAAAAGTCCAGGAAATCACATTGCAGGATTTTTAAAGAATTTAATTGTAAATCATGGTGGAAAACAAGTATTTGGTCAGCCACAAACAAGCAAGATTTCTGCCTCTCACAGACCTGTCCTCCACTCATTACCTGTATTAATGGCATCTGTTTGACCATCTGTATAAAAGACACCTGTCCACAGCCTCAAACAGTCAGACTCCAAACTCAACCATGGCCAAGACCAAAGAGCTGTCGAAGGACACCAGGAAGAAAATTGTAGACCTGCACCAGGCTGGGAAGAGTGAATCTACAATAAGCAAGTAGGTTGGTGTGAATAAATCAACTGTGGGAGCAATGTAAGACATACAAGACCATTAATAATCTCCCACGATCTGGGGCACCACACAAGATCTCATCCCGTGGGGTCAAAATGATCATGAGAACGGTCAGCAAATATCCCAGAACTACACGGAGGGACCTGATGAATGACCTGCAGAGAGCTGGGACCAACGTTACAAGGCTGCCATGTGTTACACACTTCGCCGACAGGGACTCAGATCCTGCAGTGCTAGGGGTATCCGATTGCTTAAGCCAGCACATGTCCAGGCCCATCTGAAGTTTGCCAGAGAGCATATGGATGATCCAGAAGAGGATTGGGAGAATATCATGTGGTCAGATGAAACCAAAATAGAACTTTTTGGTAAAAGCTCAACTCGCCATATTGGAGGAAGAAGAATTCTGAGTGGCACCAAACCTACTGTGAAGCATGGGGGTGGAAACATCATGCCTTGGGGCTGGGACAAGACGACTGATCCATGTTGAGGGAAGAATGAACGAGGCCATGTATCTTGAGATTTTAAGCCAAAACCTCCTTCCATTAGTGAAAGCATTGAAGATGGAATGTGGCTGGATATTTGGAATGTGGCTGGACTGAAGATGAAATGTGTCCTGGATTTTTTTTCACATTTTGTCTCTCATAGTTGAAGTGTACCTATGATGAAAATTACAGACCTCTCTCATCTTTCTAAGTAGGAGAACTTGCACAATCAGTGGCTGACTAAATACTTTTGTTCCACTGTACTTGACACAAATCAAAAATCAAAAATCATTTATTGTTTGAATGCCACAACCTATTTGAGTATTGCTGCTGATCATGTGCATCCCTTCATAGTCACAATTTACCCAAATTCTGAGGCTTATTTCTAGCATGATAATGCACCAATCCCAAAACAACAGCTGCCTCAAAAATGCTTAACATGTCATGAATTCACACCTGAAAAGTGTCAACATGTATCAGAATCTCACTGAAATATTTATAACATCTTGTGGAATACATGCCATAATGAATTATGGCAAAAGCATGAAAGCAATAGGAGGCCCTCCCCATATTATTGAGCGTGTGTGTGTGTGTGTATGTGTGTGTGATGGGTCACCCCGGATGGGTAAATCCGGGCCACAGCATTTGTGTAGGGCCCTGAATTGGATTGTCTACGGCTGGGAAGGACAGTATTTAAGCAGGGTCCTAACTCTCGGACTTTGCGGGGTATTTGTGCTTCTCTAGCAGCATGTGTTTCTTTGGCGGCTGTTTCCGCCTTTCGTTTCTGGTGTCTGTTCATGTTCGCTTGGATAACTCGTCTTTGCCCGTTTGTTGCAGAGAATTACTCATTTGTGCCCGCATGTCATGGAGGATTACTCGTCTTGCTTCATTTTGCTACAAACCTTTCGTGTTGCGGTCCATGTTTGTTTATGTTTTCAGGTCATTCTGGTTTAAATAAATCCTTAGTTGGTTAGTTATACCTGCTCTCATCTCCTTCCTCCAATTATACTACAGTTGTGACAGAATACCCCACCAAACTATGGAGACGACAGGTTCCCTAATTATTCTGTACCTCCCCGAACGGTTTGAAGGCAATCCTGCCTACTGTAAGGAGTTTGTGAGCCAGTGTACACATTATTTCCAGGTGTTCCCTTTTGTCTCAGAATACGAGCAGGTATCGTTTATTTTCTTTTGTCTCACGGGTTGAGCACTACATTGGGCTACCAACTTGTGGGTGCTGCTCAAGGCTGGGATCAGCGGGGCAATTCTTTGAGGAATTAGAGTTTTGTTTTGGAACTCCACGGGATTTTTTTGTACATCGAGTCTACACCAGCTAGCTTGAGACGGATGTCCACCAACCTCCCACAAGACCCCCCGTTCATCTGTAAGCTTCTGGATTCTTAGTTCATTAGTTGTAGGAAGGGGTTGGCCAGGTACAAGCCGGCATCCCGTAGCTCAGTACTTGAGCTGTTAGCGTGCAGTAGCTCCGTACCTGTGGGGTTAGCATCCAGTAGCCCAGTATTTGAGCATATTAGCTTCATTTCTGGACCCGCTAGCTCTGTATCTGACCACGCCATGCCTGTTAGCTCCATAGATGAGCAGTTAGCGCCCCGTAGCTCAGTATCTCGACATGTTAGCTCCGCATTTGAGCATGTTAGCTTCATATCTGAGCATGCCGTGTCTGTTAGCTCCATAGATGAGCAATTAGCACCTAGTAGCTCAGAATCTGAGCCATTACCACCCAGTAGGCCAGTATTTGAGCATGTTAGCTCAGTACCTGAGCATGTTAGCTCTATATTTGAGAATGCTAGCTCCGTATCTGAGCACGCCACGCCTGTTAGCTCCGTAGATGAACAGTTAGCACCCCGTAGCTCAGTACCTGAGCTGTTAGAGCCCAATAGCTCAGTATCTGAGCATGTTAACTCAGAATTTGATTATGTTAGCTCAGTAGTTGAGCATGTTAGCTTCATATCTGGGCCCGCTAGCTCCATATCTGAGCATGCCACCCTCCCCATAGCTCCGTAGATGAGCCGTTAGCACCCTGTAGGTCAGTACCGGAGCAGTTAACACCCAGTAGCCCAGTATCTCAACTTGTTATCTCTGTATGTGAGCATGTTAGCTCCATATTTAGCTCCATATTTGGGTGTGCTAGCTCCATAGATGAGTCATTAGTGCCCAGTAACTCAGTACTGGAGTTGCTAGCGCCCCGTAGTTTAGTACTTGAGCATGTTAGCTCAATACCTGTGCATGTTGGCTCGATATTAGAGCATGTTAGCTCTGTACTTGAACACGATAACACTGTATCTAAGCACCCTAGACAAGCTGTTAATGTCACTTAGCTCAGTATCTTACCCATTATCACTGACTAGCTCTGTATCTGAACAGGTCAGCTCAGTACAGATGCCCAAAGCACTGCTTGCCTCCATATCTGAGCCTGCCATGCCCTTTAGTTTTGTACCCGAGCATGTTGGCTCCGTACCTGAGTTTATTAGTTTCGTGTTTGAACTGTTAGTGCTTCTCGGTTCAGTATTTGAGCATCCTAAACTCCTTAGTTTCGTACCTGAGCATGTTATCTCTGAATTTGTTAACCATGCATGTTCCATGCATGTCGCGCCTCCTAACTCCATGGCTGCAGCATTAGCGTCATACAGTTTTGTATCCGAGGATGATGTGCCCTTTAATTTCATATCTGAGCATGTCAGCTTCGTATCAGAGTTTGTTAACTCCATGCCCAAGCATGCTACGCTTATTGGTTTGGTGCCTGAACACGGTAGCCATGTACTTGAATTTGTTAGCTCCATATCTGAGCATGGTAGCCCAGTACAGAGGTCCGCTACACTGCTTGCTTCTGTACCTGAACCTGTCGCACCACTTAGCTCCGTATCCGAGTTCGTTTCCGTACCTGAGCACGCTGTGCCCCTTAGTTCCGTGCTTGTTCATGTTAGCTCTGTTTCCGAGCAAATCGTTTCTCTTAGTTTTTGCCCGCATGTCACGGAGGATCACTCGTCTTGCTTCATTCTCTACTGACCCTTTGTGTTGCGATACGGCCGCTTTAGTTTTGCCACAGTCCGTTTGTTTATGTTTGCATGTCATTCTGGTTTAAATAAATCCTTAGTTGGTTAGTTATACCTGTGCTCGTCTCCTTCCTCCCATTATACCACAGTTGTGACAATGTGTGTGTGTGTGTGTGTGTGTGTGTGTGTGTGTGTGTGTGTGTGTGTGTTTTTCTTTTGTCATAATGTTTGGAAATTCTTCATATCTGTCTCATACTATCACTTCTATCTTGTTAGTATAATATTGTAGTTGTTGCATGTCTGTGTAACATAAATGCTTTAATCATTTACTCATCAAAATCAATTTGGTGTAGTTTATGTAATGCAAAGGAAGATTTGCAAACATTTTCACCTCAGACAAAGTAGATAGCAGAGAATGTTGGAGAATTCCATTGGATGAACAAGCTGGTCATTCTGTTACAAACAGTGCTGGCTCCTTTCTGGCCAAATATCTTTTGCACACCTATGTGATATATTTGGACCCAATGAAAACTAAATATTAAAGTTAGAGAAAGTTAAAAACAAGTTTAACTGGCACATTACTTGTACCATTTACATACTGTGGGTCTTTAGATACAAGCTGTGTGTTGCATGGCAGGTCACAAATATCACATTATTTAATTAATTAATTAATTGATTTATGTAATGTTCCATCATCATAGTGGGTATTCATGATAGAAGCAAGGTTACACATCAACATTTGTCTCACTCATTCATACTTGGCCAATTTTGAACAACCAGTTAAGCCAACGCATGTCTTTGGAATGTGGGAGGAAAGCAGACTACCCAGAGTAAACCCATGCAAACACCAGAAGGACATGCAAATTCCACGCAGACAGAGGCTGAGGTCGGGATTGAACCGAAGATCTCTGGAGCTGTGCTAACGACTTGTGCTAGTGTGAAACTGGGAGTGTCAGGTAACAGTCACTACTGAAATATATTTTAGCTCACTCAATGTGATATGTAATATAAGGACTTAGGTGATAAGTGCTGGCTTACTTTTGTTTTTTTCCTCCATCCAGTGCCATTTAGAGTTGTGAAATTGGATAAGTTAAGGAATTTTCTGTATTGTTAATAGGTAAAATGAGCTCACAAGCATTGTTTAATAGTTACTGTAACCTTTATTTACAGCTCTGTTTTGCACTCACCAATTCTTTTTCCCCATTTTATCCCTGCTTGTCCAGGGAATGGTCACTGGGGGGCGGGGGAAGGGGGGGGGGGACTATTCTGGAACCCATAGGGGCAGACAGAAGTA
This sequence comes from Ancistrus triradiatus, assembly GCA_025084515.1. Lineage (NCBI taxonomy): Eukaryota > Metazoa > Chordata > Actinopteri > Siluriformes > Loricariidae > Ancistrus > Ancistrus triradiatus. The sequence goes on along the minus strand of JAJAGP010001642.1, from coordinate 144,747 downwards.
CAGTCCATTGCAAACCACCAGTCCATCGCAAATCATCATTTTGTATACAGCAAATTGAACTATATTGAAGCAGAAATCACTGAAGTGACCTATTTCACCATAATAACTTCAAATGTATACCTTGGTCAACTCCTGTGGATTCGAGGTAATTCCAGCTGCTGAAAACAGCAGTTTCTGCGGAGCTGAGTTTGAACTGTAGTGCTCTGCAGTGTAGTCTCCATCAATGCACTTCACAAAATTAGAAAAAACAGAAATCTTGAATATACAGTGGTGCTTGAAAGTTTATGAACCCTTTAGAATGTTCTATATTTTTGCATAAATATGACCTAAAACATCATCAGATTTTCAAAAGTAGATAAAAAGAACCCAGTTAAACAAATGAGACAAAATATTATACTTGGTGATTTACTGACAAAAATTATCCAATGTTACATATTAGTGAGTGGTAGAAGTATGTGAACCTTTGCTTTCAGCCTCTGGTGTGACCCCCTGTGCAGCAATAACTGAAACTAAACATTTCCTGAAACTGTTGATCAGTCCTGCACACCGGCTTGGAGGAATTTTAGCCCATTCCTCCATACAGAACAGCTTCAACTCTGGGATGTTGGTGGGTTTCCTCATTTTAGTTTATAAATCATTGGTTGTTCAGATCAGCAACTTGAGTTAAATATATTATATAGCAGATGAACACAGTGATATTTGAGAAGTGAAATGAAGTTTATAGGATTTACAGAAAGTGTGCAGTAATTATTTAAACAAAACCGCCACCAAATTTTACTGTGGGTAGCAAGTGTTTGTCTTGAGATGCTGTGTTCTTTTTCCACTCCTTGTTATGTCCAAATAACTAAATTTTAGTTTCATCAGTACACAGCACTTTATTCCAAAAAAAGCTGGATTGTCCCAAATGTGCTGTAGCCACCTCAAGTGACTCTGTTTGTGGCGTGTCTGCAGAAAAGGCTTCTTCTGCATTACTCTCCCATACAGCCTCTCCTTGTGCAAAGTGCGCTGTATAGTTGAACGATGAACAGTGACACCATCTGCAGCAAGATGAGGTTGTAGGTCTTTGGAGGTAGTCTGTGGCTTGACTATGACTGTTCTCACCATCCTTCGCCTCTGCTATCTGAGATTTTTCTTGGTCTGCCACTTCGGGAGTTCCTTAACTAGAACTGTGCCTGTGGTCTTCCATTGCCTCACTATGTTCCTCACAGTGGAAACTGACAGCTGAAATCTCTGAGAGAGCTTTTCCCTTTCCCTGAACCATGATGTTGAACAACCTTTGTTTTCAGGCCATTTGAGAGTTGTTTTGAGGCTCCCATATTGCCACTCTTCAGAGAAGATGCAAAGAGGAGAAAAACTTCCAATTGGCCACCTTAACCCTTTATCATAGTTGGACTCACTTGTGTATGTAGATCAAGGGTCAGTGAGCTTACAAAACATATTTTGTGTTCCAATAATTAGTGCTAAAGGTATTCAAATGACAAGGGTGCCCAAATTTATGCACCTGCCTAATTTTGTTTGAATAATTACTGCACACTTTCTGTAAAACCTATAAACTTAATTTCACTTCTCAAATATCACGGTGTTCATCTGCTATATGATATATTTACCTGAAATTGCTGAGCTGGACAACCAATGATTTATAAGATAAATCATGAAAAATTATCAGGGGTGCCCAAAACTTTTTCATACGACTGTAACTGCTCGCTTCATTCCATAACATTTCGATTGGATTAAGGTCAGGACTTTGACTTCCCCATCCAAAATATTCACTTTATTCTTCTTTAACCATTCTTTGGTAGAATGACTTGTGTGCTTAGAGTCATTGTCTTTCTGCATGACCCACATTGTCTTGAGATTCAGTTCATGGACAGATGTCCTGACATTTTCCTTTAGAATTCTCTGACATAATTCAGAATTCATTGTTCCATCAATGATGGCAAGCCGTCCTGGCCCAGATGGAGCAAAACAGGTCCAAACCATGATACTACCACCACCATGTTTCACAGACGGCATAAGGTTCTTATGCTGGAATGCAGTGTTTTCCTTTCTCCAAACATAACGCTTCTCTTTTAAAACAAAAAAGTTCCATTTTGGTCTCATCCGTCCACAAAACATTCTTCCAATAGCCTTCTGGCTTGTCCACGTGATCTTTAGCAAACTGCAGACGAGCAGCAATGTTCTTTTTGGAGAGCAGTGGCTTTTCACTTTGCAACACTGCCATGCACACCATTGTTGTTCAGTGTTATTCTGATGGCGGATTAATGAACATTAACATTAGCCAATGTGAGAGAGGTCTTCAGTTGCTCAGAAGTTACCCTGGGTCCTTTGTGACCTCACAAACTATTACACGCCTTGCTCTTGGAGTGATTTTTGTCGGTCGACCACTCCAGGGGAGGGTAACAATGGTCTTGAGTATCCTTCATTTGTATACAATCGGTCTGACTGTGGATGGCAGGAGTCCAAACTCTTTAGAGATAGTATTATAACTCTTTTTCTGAAGTCTTCAGAAATCTCCTTTGTTCATGCCATGATGCACTTCCACAAACATGTGTTGTGAAGAGCAGACTTTGATAGATCCCTGTTCTTTACAAAAACAGGGTGTCCACTCACACCTCATTGTCATACCATTGAAATCACCTGACTCTAATTTCACCTTCCAATTAACTGCTGATCCAAGAGGATTCGTATAATTTTGCCACTCACTAATATGTAATATTGGATCATTTTCCAATATTAAATAAATTACCATTAAATAAATGACCAAGTATAATATTTTTGTTTCATTTGTTTAACTGGGTTCTCTTTATCTACTTTCAGGACTTGTGTGAAAATCTGATGATGTTTTAGATCATATTTATGCAGAAATATAGAAAATTATAAATGGTTCACAAACTTTCAAGCACCACTGTATAATCAAACCAGACACTCCCTTTGATAAATTTACTTTTATACTAGACTAAAACTGATCATTTTAATGGCACTTACAAACGATTAAAGACAGAAATTAACTGATTTGTTTTAGCTTAATCATTGGCAAGCCTAGTGCCAGAGGTGCCACTGCACTGGCTGTGCACTCATTTCACCCTTAACTTTCCTCAGCTTAAGTCATTGTCATTTGTTATGCATGCCTTCTAAAAACTGAACCATTCAAAGCTCCTGTTCTCAGGAGAAACCTTACACTGCATGCTCTTTATATATAGTGAAATGTGTTCGGTACTGGGGAATCGTTCATCTCTTTCAGCAGGTCTGATAAAACAATCAGATTGTTAAATTTCACATGTGATGTTCTGTTTTGATAGCTCATCATAAAACTCAAACATACATAAAACTCAGTTCAGGATCAAACTGGTCATTTTATAGCACTTCAGCTAGCTATCAATTCAAGACAAAATAAGCACTCTAAGAAGTTCCTATGCAAATATTGTAAGATCCCCTTTCCTTGTATCAATGCACCAAGGATACCTTATCTTGGCATTCAACATGCAACCTATTTCTCTTTCATTATTAGTTCATCAGTCTGTCAGTGTCAGTACTTTATGTACTCATTCTCTCTCTCTCTCTCTCTCTCTCTCTCTCTCTCTCTCTCTCTTTAAATCTTTTAAAAGTGAGCTTTGTTTTGTAAAAAAATAAAAACAAGTCATTATAATAAGTCACAGATGTTATGTAAACTATGTATGATATTGGGACACATTTAAGTTAAACTGATTTAACAGTGGTGATGTTGCAAGCCTGGCACATGTTCTAAAATCAATTTATAGAGAGACAGCCTATACACACTGTCATTCTGACTCGGCTTTAATTGGCACTAATGTCCAACCACTTGATATACACGCAGTGATCACTTTTTTACATACTCCTCCTTGTTTCTTCACTCATTGTCCATTTTATCAGTTCCACTTATCATATAGAAGCAGTATTAGGTCTTACATTTACAGATGTAGCCCATATTTCCCTCTACTCTATACATTGGTAGTCCCCTTTACTGTGTTCTGTGAGTTAATAGATCAGATCAGATAATATTTTGGTGTTGGATCATTCTCAGCACTGCAGTGACAGTGTTGGTATGTTAGTGTCTAGTTTGCTGGTATGAGTGGATCAGACACAGTTTTACTGGACTTTTAAAGACCTCAATGTCACTACTGGACTCAAAATAGTGCACCAAACAAAAATGTCCAGCATCCTGTGAGCACTGATGAAGGATTAGAGGGTGACTAACACAAACTTATGCGCTACTGTCTAATAACGTGGACTGTGAGTGAACACAGTGTTTAAAAACAAACTCCAGCAGTACGGCTGTGTCTGAGACAATAATACCAGCAAAATACACACTAACAAACCACCAACACATCAGTGTCACTGCAGTGCTGAGAGCGATCCACCACCCAAATAGTACCTGATCTTTGGGGGTCCTGACCAATAGAGAACAGAGTAAAGTGGACTAAAAACTATATAGAGAAACAGATGGACTACAGTCTGTAATTGTAGAACTACAGCTCTGTAATGTTATTGGACAATGCACGGATATAACTCTCCTCTGCCTTGATCAGGTTCTACTCAGTATGGCCGTGAGTGTGTGTAAAATACAAATGATTGTGCAGGTTTGCATGACAGCCACAGTTGCACAGTGCTGAGTAAAGATGCAAACACTTTTGTTTCAACAACAGTTTTAGCTTTTGGGTGTTGCCGGTGTGATCAGAGTTAATTGTCAGTGCTGTGAGTGAATGCCTGCAAAATCCTACAAGTTGCAATGTACTCTGTTTGTGGCATTACCTTACAGCACACAAGGGCTAAATAATAGCAGGAAATACATTGGGTCAAATAAGTATTTAGTCAGCCACTGATTGTGCAAGTTCTCCTACTTAGAAAGATGAGAGAGGTCTGTAATTTTCATAGCAAAGGTTCACATACTTTTGCCACTCACTAAAATATAATGTTGGATCATTTTCCTCTATAAATAAATGACCAAGTATAATATTTTTGTCTCATTTCGTTAACTAGTTTCTCTTTATCTACTTATAGGACTTGTGTGAAAATCTGATGATGTTTTAGGTCATATTTATGCAGAAATATAGAAAATTCTAAAGGGTTAACAAACTTTCAAGCACCAATGTATGTATGTAATATATGCATTCCTAAACTTTGAATGCTCAATGAGAATTACTATGGGGAGACAAAATAGCTCCTGAACACGTTAACAATATTTAATGTAAGAACATCCAAATTTGTAGACACACAGAATTAACATGGCGAACCACAATCTCAATCGTGCAGCTTGGCATTAAAGAGAAGTCACCACTGAAGAATGACAGAGGAAGGTCAGACTCAGAAGAGTCCACCCCTCTCTCTCTGTCTCTCTCTCTCTCTCTCTCTCTCTCTCTCACACACATGGACACGGACACGGACACACACACACACACACACTGATCCTATGAAATGTTCTTTAATTTACTAGCTCCAGAGTGCTCTTTCATAATTCATGAGTATAGGGGAATAGAAAGAGACATGATTAATCTGTATTCTTGTTTATCCTATGTTTTCATTATATGTTAATAGGCAGAAACAAAAAAGAGAAAAATTAAGGGAGCATTTATAGTTCTCAGTCATGAAAGAACAATGGCTCAAACGTGCTTGTGCAAACTTGATCAAGAAACACATTTCAGAAAACTGACCAAAATGCTATAGTATTAATCATTGGTGATTCAGCTCGCACTATTTGTCTTATCTCCATAATTAAGCAATTAACAGCTCTTGGATGTGGTGAGCTTGGACACATGCAGGATAAACACACGGAATAATATCCATAAATTATCACGAAGTGAAGGATTTGGGGGAAGGTTGAGAGTTGTAATCAAAGAACATAGTGAGGAGGGTAATTGCAATACTGAGTCTAAGGTGTAGGCAGAACAGTGAGAAACTACTGATAGTGTTTGAGAGGAATTATCTCCCAGCTTTTCAAGCTGACACACATTTCAAGCAAGGAGTTTTAGAACATCCATATGAATCAATCTGTGACAAAGAGGAATTTATAGAACATTTTACTGGCCTTGTTCCAACTGGGAAGAAAGGAACACGTTAGTTCATCAAAAAAAAAAAAAAAATGAAAACAGGCACACACATGCCCTCAGAGTCCCACTCGTTGGTGATGACAGGTTGTGACATTCCTCACGTGCATTCACACACAATTAGGCCACAACCACAAGGTACAGTATGTGACTTTTGTACTGCCATGCATAAGGCAGTTCCCTCGGATCCAAGAAGGATTTACCTTCAAGTGCACAACATTAATATCTCATAATTACAAGAGGTATAATTGGAGTAATCATGTGGTCATAAGGCATGAAAATAAATTAAATACATTTTTACTATGACTATTATGCATAATACCTTATAAAGCCTGCCAAAAGACTGTGTAATTGCTTAAGGGTCTGAAAATCAAGCTGTAATACATCATTATTATAACATTACTGCGTATTTTGTGTTCATTTTCATAACCACTTCTTCTAGTTCAGGGTTGCGGGGAGCCTAATCAGCAGCACAGGGCACAAGGCGAGAACCAACCCTAGACAGGCCACCAATCTGTACTGCCCATGCACACACATACTCACGCCAGGACACTTTAGAGTCACCAAGTGACCAAATGCATGTCTTTGGAATGTGGGAAGAAACCCAGAGTACCCAGAGGAAACCCACACAGATATGGGGAGAACATGCAAACTCCACACAAATGGAATTTGTGTGCTATAATTTCCTAGATGTAGAAAACATGGATGATATGGTGGATTTCACATAGAAAATGACATAGAAATCAGATTTAAATATGAACATGTTATGGTATTTTTAGAGATTTGTTGTTTGATTTGTTCTTTCAGTAGGTGTTGGACTTCAGAGAAGTTTGTAGCCACAGATGTTTGTTTTAAGACTACACAAAATAATGGCTTCCCTTCAGTTGTATTAAAATGCAGTACATATTTACCAAAGTGTCAATACAGTTAATATTGATTGAATTAATTGGGGAATCAGTGATCAAATATTGCACTGAAATCTTGCATTGTTCTGTCATTTAACTCAAACACAGTGCAAAATTTGCCTAGACATTCCAGTATCATGACTGGAGCAAGGCTGGGAGACACACATGAACATAAATGCAAGTATGTGTTATTTATTTACTTGCGATATGGTGAAGCCATAGTGATAACGGAAAGACTAGGGTGCTAGGCTAACGAACACGAAGAAGTGCTAATAGTGACGAGACTGATTATGATGATGAAGTTACACACAATGCTACCACATGAGGACAATGCTAATAAAAACAGACAGTGTTAGTACAAACATTGCTCATACAGTGCTCATATAAACAGCAGTGCTAATACAAACTGCCAATGCTAACAATGCTACCACATGAGGACGATGCTAATATAAACAAAATGTGTTAGTACATATACAGTGATCATTCAAGCAGCAGTGCTAATACAAACTGCCAATGCTAACACAAACTGCCAGTGCGAACAATGCTACAACACGAGGATCATACTAATACAGACAAACAGAGTGATTATACAAACAAAGTCCTAATGCAAACTGACAATATTATCAACACCACTAGACAAAAAGTCTAGTCAAACAGTAACGCAGTGATACAATCAGTAACTCTAAAGCTGATTTTGCACCAAACAGTTCTAGGGACTAATTTGGGAGGAACTACCTCCCACAGAGCTCCCCAGAGAACTAACCTTGTTCCAGGATTTTTTGGCTTGCATTTGCAGTGCCAGTATGAACACATAAGTAATCTAAGCCACAAAAGACCCTATACATGGTGTTCTAAGAACTACAATTATTCGCAATTCCTTCAGTATGAACATATGATAAATAAGACACAGTTGTAAGAACTATAATACGGTTCCTCCAGTGAGAAAAGCACCTGGAAAGACAATAATCTAATTACTAACACTAACACAGACATAGAAGCAAAGCAAGGAGGCTGAGCTAACAAAATCTGTTGTTACATCATGTGTTATTGTTCACCTACAAGAAAAACTGATGAACCATATTCAAATAAATAAATAAAAAGTCTTTTTAGGACAAAATTACAATTAGCTCCAGATGGAAATGGTGAACCAAAACATAACTAAATAATAAGAAACTAAATTAAGCAACAAAGATGAAGGTGCACCTGATTATACTGGCAGCTGGGGAATGAACACTGATCACTCACATCAGGGACCGTTGCTCTAGCATCTCACCATAAATGGGCTGATAAGATGTGAGCTTAAAACAGAATAAAAAGGCCAGACTAAGGGGCCGTGCAGAGCAGGCTCAAACAGAGCGAACGAGCCGGAAAACTGCAGGGAGACAGAGAGGCTGCAAAGGTAATGAGGAAGCGATGGGGGGATCTGTCCCTACTCTAAATACTTTGCGTTACCAGTACCTTCGACCTCCTGACCATACAATTGCTGGCGATTTACAAACTGGCAGCTACACCACTTTCCCTCACAGAAACTGCGTGAAAAAAGCAAGACTTGATTGGGGTATTGACACCTGACTGGGCTCAAGCATGCTCTTAATAGCGCAACTCCTAATATCATGAAGCAAAAACAAGAACTTACACACCAGACATGGAACCAAGTGAGAGCCAGGAAAATAGGGGTCTGTGACGACACCAGCCAAGGAAGTGCACAGGAATGAGATATGTTAGGAACAGCAGGCTGTAACTGAACAGGGTCAGAGGAGGGTCACAGGAGAGCCATGTAGGATGATGTGGCTCACCAGCACACTGTCTCATTCTGACACTCAGACACAGACATAACAGGCACTCATTAAGGCTTGTGCATTTCTGTAAGTCTGTAGATCAAACAAGGTGAAACTTCTGTAAGTCATCACTATTAAGTCTTACAACTTATTGCAATATGTTCAATTTGCAAAGCTAAAATACAAGATGTGTTATGTAAAACAGTTTTGTAGGCAACACAAGTAACTGCAGCTCCAATAGAGGGATACATGAATCCCTATGCAGTGGCTATATTATGGCTATAGAGTCAAATGATGTAATCATTTGTGAACATTTGTATGTGCTTCTGCTATTCTAAAAACCACTTGCCTTCACTGGTTCAGCACTTGTGTGTATCTGAGCTCCAGTACTCACTTTTACACTCTTTAAATAGAAAATATTAAAACGATTCAAAAGGCACCCATCCTTCTTGATGTAATATGTAGGAATCAAATTAAGTTATATAGGCATGCATAAATATGATTTAAATAAATAGACAGAAAAAGAATATGAGCAATTTCCAAAATAAGTGTCATCACCGCCACGGTCCCATGTCATCCAGCAGTTACTTGTGCAATTGTTAATCATGATCTGACCAATCAAAATAGAAAATTTGAGAACTGTAATTATAGTGCCTTATGAGTACAGTATCCATAACAAGTGTTACTATAATTTACATATAATTTCAAATGAATGCAAATACTGGTCAAATGAATTGAATATAAAAGTAATGTAGCTTTACACATGTAAACAGAAAATAAACATCACCAACCATAGCTCATCTAAATTTTCCCATGTGTGCCAAATTTGTAAAAATGCTGCACACATCATATAGTTGTGTAACTACAGTGAGCAGATGGCAAAGATTGATCATGCAGACTCCTATTTGCTCACGATGGCACACAGTGGGAGCAAAAGGCCCCACATTTAATTCTTCATCCAGCTGCTGTTAGGAGAAGGATCAGATTTTGCATACTGTAAGATTTTTTTTTTTCATCAGTTTCCCTGTTTCTAAAATTGCATGCTAAATTTACACACATCTGTGCCCTGTGTAATAGCATGAGCATAGTGTCTGCACAGAGATGCAAAACTGAAAGTGTTTGCGCTCCTCAGTGAGGACTGATCAAAAGCTAATGGGCTTTAGCACTGACAGTGCATGGTGACTTCTGTTGGGAATTATTATGCAGTATGCCGTCTGAAGGGAGTATATGCATTATTCGGCCTTGTACGGATTACTTTTTGTAAATCAGTGGTCATGATTTGCAATTAGAGCTAGCCTGATCATATTATAGACATAAACGAGTTTGTACTGAGAAAAAAATAAGATGCATTGTAGCAAGGAGGAGAAAGATATCAAAAATATCTCAAAATGTTCAAGCAGAATTATGAATGGTGGTTATGGTGAACTGAGTTGGCTTTGTTTTCCGTTCTTTTTGTAGTTGGCTCATCATGTCCCACCCTTCCCATTTTGTGCAATCCACCCTTGTTTTCTGTATCATACTGAATAGTGCTGTCTTTCATCTGGCATTGGTCTGTGCTGAGTTTATGCCCCCCATAATAGCAGTGCTTGAGTCTAACAACGTAAAACACAGTGTCTCTTTGATTTTCGCAGTCTTGTTATAGTCCCTAGATAACCGTAATGCATGTGTAGATACAGACCCACAATCACCCTCATATTAGCTCAACTTCCTATGAATCACTGGAACTCCACTCACACCATAGCAGACACAGTCAGAATGGCAAAATCCCTCACTATTCATCAAAATACCTCACAATCAGTGTGCTAATATTGAAAAAATACCACTGTGCTATTGTAAAAGACATGCTGATTCCTCTGCTCTGTGACCTCTATGCCTTTATAAAACTTTTCAAAGCCAAGAAGTATTAAAGGAGTCACTTTGAAAATGCCGTGTGGTGAAGAATAGGAAATGGGAGCAAAAAGTGCAAGAATATAAGTCAGTTAAAATTCAGACTCCTGTGTGGAATAGGGATGTGGGGATTGTACTTTGATGGTGCCCTGTGTACCAACCCTAGGTCAGCCGCCTCTGATGGATGATCCAACATTACGATGAACACCTCACATTTATTAAATTGCCCAATGATAAAAAGATAAGGGGAGAAATGGATGATCTTAGAACCGAAGCCCACACACACTACCACTGCTGATTCTGCCTGCACCTCCCAGGCTAGACAGCTCATTCCCTAGAGGTAATAACGCAAAATAGGCGGGGAAATGCTTGCACCGAATACAAATGTTGCCTTTAAGTGGGAGATGTGTGCTTGGAAAACGTGGCACCATATTGAAGGAGGAAGATTTAGCTCTTTAGCAGATTAATCACTGTCATCTTCTGGGCATTGTGGAGAAGTAATTTAGATGGTAAATACCAACTTTAGCCATACATCATCTGTTGATAGTGCGACATGCCAACAGTGGCCTGCTCATTTCAGGTGGAAAGATACGAATAAATGCTCTTATTTGAAGCCCAGGCATTTTATGGCCACGGAACAAGATGAATTTCAAGGAAATTAACTGAATATCATTTACATGCTAACAATTTTAACCACACTGCAATTCAGTTGAACTCACAGAGACATACAGAGAATATGACATTCAAGTGCAAACACTGTGTATTCTTGAAACTGTGACCTTCTTTTATTAACTTATTGCATAACCTGAGCACTTATTATTCCTTAGTCATTTATGTTCATATGGCATGTACTATAAGTCCTCTGTTGTATATTGCAGGAATTGATCAAATATTATTAGTAGTATTAGTATTGGCAGGTGTCACAGAGGCACAGCATTGTTGCCCCACAGCTCAGTAGAACCCTGATTCAATGCCTGGCCTCTACTCAACCTGTTCTCGGTGTGTACGGCATGTTTGAGGTTCTCTAGGTCAATTAGGTTAATTGATGTCTCTAAAGTGTCCCAGTGTGAGGATGTGTGCATGTGTCTTGCGATGGATTGTCACCATGTCTGAGGTGGGTTTCTGCCTTGTGCCCTGTGCTACAGGTTAGGCCCCAGCTTCCCACGACCTGAATTGGATTAAGGGGGTTTGAAAATGAATGACTGAATGAATTAGAATTGACATTAGCACTAGCAGTAGCAGTAGTAATAGTATTCTAACATGCATTACTTAAAATGACTGATTGAATTATTAGTTCACATGGATTGAATACAGCAGTGTAATCCAGTGCATGTCTGCAGGGATTTTGTTGCCTTTCACATTATTTCAATGTGATGTTTAGTTTTAAAAATGTAATCTTAATTAAGTAACAACTATTATATTTAATTTGATCGGTAATGACAGTTTTAGTTAATGATAACAAATAATTTTGCACATGTATTGAATATTGAACATTAAATATCAAACCACCTGGCTACACAACAGGCAGATTAATGCAACCATTGAAAATGAAAGTGTCAGTGAAAAGCAGGGCTGCAGTGTTAGAGAAACTCTGGACACTGGCTACCTGAGTATTAACCTGGATGTGACTTTAACACACACACACACACACACACACACACACCATGCCTCACTATCATTGTGGGAACCGCCCAATGACATAATGATTACTGTATCTAATTAATGCTACACCTACACTTAACCCTAACCTTAACCTCAGTAAGCTAATGTAAATCTTTTGACTCTTTTGGTTTTCAAATGGAATTAGCAAATTCTGTAAAAAAGCAGTCAACCTGCCGGGTTGAAAAAAAAAATTCCCCACAATGTCAAAAAATGTCAGCTCTTTCTATCCTTGAGGGCACATTTTGTCCCCACAATGTTATACAAACATGGGCAAACCCACAAACACAAAAACCTGTACCAACTTAACATTTCCTATTTAAGCTCTCTGCTAAGGTTTATCGGGAAGTCTGAGTTGCTAGGATATCCTTTGATATTTCTCAATAAGTGTTGTCTCTTTGGATCCATTCTTTAGACTGTGCTTTTATTTTACTCTGGTGAGTGACGCTTGCTTGTTTTCTGTCTGCCCCTTTTATCTCTGTTTTGTACCTGTTTGAGAGGCTATAAATAAACTTCTGCAATTGAAACTCTTATGCAACAAACCTACAGGTTATGCAAAAGTTAATTATGTCTTCCAAACATGGATGAGGCTGAAACTATGCATGTGGTCAATCATGCCATGGAAACCAAATGATGTGTAGAAATATCTGTGCATGTTTGTCTTCTGACTGAAAGCTAAAACAGCACAAATGTAAATACTAAATCTTGTCCTTGTTCACTCACTTTCTAAGCAATATGAATGGTTTGGAAGGACAAGCTCCTTACTCAAAATGTTTTTCACCAAGTGCTTACACTTTGAGTGGGAAAAGTTGGCAAAATATTCCCTTCACAGTGATGGAAGTTTCCATTTCCTATTGATCTCCTTGAACACTTTGGCTGTGAATAGTCACATGGTACCTCCAGTGCTTTAAGATTTGCATTATCTGTGGCTGTAGAAAGCAGAACATTGTATTACCACCAGGAGCAATGACTGCAAATATGGTGAATAAAAACTAATTCTGTTTCATGATGCCAAATGATGCAGTACAACAAAGACTAGTCAACAACTGCTTTGATCATCTTCAAAAATTCAAAAGCCTTTCCGTGTTTTCAGATCAAATAAGCTCATCGTGTCGATGCGTTTTGGAGGACGAATGTGTGCAGGTAGAAAAAATTTTTCTTTCATCTCATTCTGAACGTGTTTGACAGCACCGTATACTATATGTATCCATTGCAGTCGAGGCCATTAATTATTTACAGTCCATCTATTTAACAATGCCTGGAGTGCAGATTCTTTCAGGGAGATTTGAACATCTTCATTATGTACCCTGTCACATGTTGAGGAAAATGCAAAGAGATGCAAAAACATATTTGATCCTTCCCTGAACTTTTATAAGGAGAGCCTGAAACCATGAAGTGGAATTTTTTTCTAGAGATAGTTCACAAAAGTGGAACAATAAAAATAGTGTGAAAGGCTGTGTGGGTTTGGTTTATTAGGAATACAGAATATGAAATGAGAATGCTCACAAAAAAAGTCTGCACCCAACGTAATCTCAAGAATAGTGTGGACTCAAGGTTATTAAAAATAATAATAATAAAAAAAACACTTTATTAACCTTCTGATTTTATATTGTTCTGGAGAATGGTTTGTTCTGAAGAATGGTTCATGTAGTTTTCAAAACCCTGCTTACTTTTGATTATGTCAGGAAAATATTGAACTCTCTGACGGTCTCTGTGACTTGTACAGTGGTGCTTGAAAATTTGTGAAACATTTTGAATTTTTTATATTTCTGTGTATATATACCCAGTTAAATAAATGTGGCATAACTATTATACTTGGTCATTTATTTATTGAGGAAAATGATCCAATGTTACATAGTAGTGAGTGGCAAAAGTATGTGGGTTTCCTCACATTAACTGCTCGCTTCAGGTCCTTCCACAACATTTCGATTTCGTCAGAACGGTGACTTGGCCATTCCAAAACATTAACTTTAATCTTTATTAAACAGGCACAAACCATGATATTACCACCACCATGTTTCAACACCATGCGGTGTTTCCTTTCTCCAAACATAATGCTTTTCGTTTAAATCAAAAAGTTCTATTTGGTCTCATCCATCCACAAAATATTCTTCTAATAGCCTTCTGGTTTGTCCATGTGATCTTTAGCAAACTGCAAATGAGCAGCAATGTTCTTGTTGGAGAGCAGTGGCTTTCTCCTTGCAACCCTGCCATGCACACCATTGTTGTTCAGTGTTCTTCTGATGGTGGACTCATGAACATTAACATTAGCCAATGTGAGAGAGGGCTTCAGTTGCTTAGAAGTTACTCTGGGGTCCTTTGTGAACTCTCCAACTATTACACGCCTTGCACTTAGAGTGATCTTTGTTGATCAACCACTCCTGGGGAGGGTAACAATGGTCTTGAGTTTCCTCCATTTGTACACAGTCTGTCTGACTGTGGAGTCCAAACTCTTTAGAGATGGTGCCTATAATAACAGCAATAACTGCAACTAAACGTTTCCTGTAACTGTTGATCAGTCCTGCACAACGGCTTGGAGGAATTTTAGCCCATTCCTCCATACAGAACAGCTTCTACTCTGGGATGTTGGTGGGTTTCCTCACATTAACTGCTCACTTCTGGTCCTTCCACAACATTTCGATTGGATTAAGATCAGGACATTGACTTGGCCATTCCAAAACATTAAGTTTATTCTTCTTTAACCATTCTTTGGTAGAACAACTTGTGTGCTTAGAGTCATTGTCTTGCTGCATGACCCTCATTCTCATCAGATTCAATTCATGGACAGATGTCCTGACCTTTTTTGGAATTCACTGACATAATTCAGAATTCATTGTTCCATCAATGATGACAAGCTGTCTTGGCCCAGATGTACAAAACAGGCCCAAACTATGATACTACCACCACCATGTTTCACAGTTGGGATAAGGTTCTTATGCCGGAATGCAGCGTTTTCCTTTCTCTAAAGATAACGCTTTTCTTTTAAAATAGAAAGTTCTATTTTGCTCTCATGCTTCCACAAAACATTCTTCCAATAGCCTTCTGGCTTGTCCACGTGATCTTTAGCAAACTGCTGACGAGCAGCAATGTTCCTTTTTGGAGAGCAGTGGCTTTCTCCTTGCAACCCTGTCATGCACACCATTGTTGTTTACTGTTTTTCTGATGGTGGACTCATAAACATTAACATTAGCCAATGTGAGAGAGGCCTTCAGTTGCTTAGAAGTTACCCTGGGGTCCTTTGTGACCTCGCCAACTGTTACACACTTTGCTCTTGGAGTGATCTTTTTCTCCAGCCTGATGAGCATCAACAACTCTTTTTCCTAGGTCCTCAGAAATCTCCTTTGTTCGTCCCATGATACACTTCCACCAACGTTTCATGAAGAGCAGACTTTGATAGATCTTTGTTCTTTAAATAAAACAGGGTGCCCACTCATACCTGATTGCCATCCCATTGATTGAAAACACCTGACTCTATGTTCACCTTCAAATTAACTGCTAATCCTAGAGGTTCACATACTTTAGCCACTCACTAATATGTAATTTTGGAACATTTTCCTTACTAAATAAATGATCAAGTATAATATTTTTGTAATCTCGTTTGTTTAACTGGGTTCTCTTTATCTACTTTTAGGACTTGTATGAAAATTTGATGATGAATGTTTTAGGTCATATTTATGCAGAAATATAGAAAATTCTAAAGGGTTCACAAACTTTCAAGCACCACTGTATACATCATGGCCTTGATATTGTTAATAACCTTCAGACTTCTACAATCTAAATTAAGATTATCATTCATATTTTCCAAATAAACTCTAACCCTAACCCTACTGTTGTTTGAAATCTACCTCCTGCATTTGTTGCCACTTCCCAGGAAGTCATGACAATCTTACTTAAATTGTGATTAAATATGTTTCAAATTAGTGTAGTCATAACTTTATACCTACAACTACAATCTCTAAAATTAGAAAAGACACACAATGTGTCAAGTCAAGGCAGTAGAAAATTGTATCAAACAGCTTTAAAAACAACTAGATCCACAACACCAACGTGCAAGCCTATGCCAACACTGGCAAGGAAAACTCCCTACATGTGATGAAGATACAACCAAGACTCAAAATGGACCAGTCTTTCTTAGGTGGTAATTGTTTGACATACTGAATTATATTTATTTTTTTTTAAATATGATCCAAAAAGTACCAATTCCAAGTTCGTTCCTGTGATTTGAGAAGCTATTGCATGCATATATTAATAGATTTTGGCAATTGTCCCTCCTCTGCATGTTAGAGTGATCTACTGTTTTAATATCACTGCATAAAGGGATTCTCTCCCACATATCACTTCAGCATGGCAGTACAGTAAATGGCTCAGTGACAAATGCATACATATTGAAAGCATATTTCAAATAAATTAGTCAGTGGACCATTTTACTTTACAGTGCTCAGAAACTACAGTTCAGAGTGACGAGAAAATAACAAATGAGGAACAGTTCTTTTTGTGACATTCACACAACAGTCATGTCCAATAGCAGATGTCCAAAATACAAGAAGTGACTGAATAATAGATCCAATGCAATTTCTCCTGTAGTCGCTCAACTGGTGGCCTGAGAAGTATGTGGCACCACAGTAATAAGCTGGAATTTACCCAGCAGCAATCCTTATCTCTAAATGAGCTGTGAGGCTTCACTGAGGAGGTTCAAGGCACTTAAGAGAGGTTTTACTGCAAAGTTTAGTGCATTCACACCTACTAGAAGCAGTAACTCAATGAACTGAAGTTGTGTAATTGACATTATACTGCTTCAACTTAGGTACTTATTTTCAAAAAATTGCTTTACTTTTTAAGCAAACATTTAAATGGGGTAACATTTTGTTTAAACCCTGCTGTAAGACTGCATGCCATGATTTACATTTCCAATAAGTAATTTATCAAATGCACATATCCAGAGCTTACAACTGATACAGACATAGACAGATATTATGATACTTTCCAGCTATCAATATGCATTAACAGTTTATGTTATAGCATTGCTGTAGTCCTCCAATGTTAAAAATGAACATTATAACATACGAGGACTACATTATAACAACATTTCATAATGAGTCCTTCATGGTAATACAGCACACTTAGCGATAAACATCATTATATAATTTATACGTTTTAATAAAGCCACCCAGATAAGTAGAGAAATATATTCAGGATGTCTTCAGTTGGTTTACGAAGCAGATTTGCTGAATAATGTAACTAATGTACTCAGACTCTGTGTCTGGTATAAGAATTAATAATCATATCATACGCGCATCATGGTAAACGACATCAATAGAAGCATATTTCTGCTTATATAATAGTCTCATGCTAGCATCATTAGTATAAACTGTGTCAATACAATTAGAGGCTTAAATTGCATGTTACATGCTTGCTATTAAATGTATGTCATGAGTTAAGAACAGTAATTACCTTATACTCATATCTGAAATCTAATTACTTTTCCCTGTAACAAAGGAAAACATGTTGCATCTTAAATGGCTGTAATCAAATTACACTTACACTGCTGTAATGCATGTTCTTTTTGTTGTCCTAATATCTTGAAGTAGTATGACACAAAATGTTACCTGCTTGAAATGGGCAATTTTGGCTTTCAGTTGGATCAATGAAATTTGAAAGTAACATTGACAGTGGAAAGAGGATTGGAACAGAAATGAAGAGAAACAGTGCCTACAGAAAATCAACATACATCTTTTCCAGCTTAATTTACACATTTTGCCCTTCAACATTCAAGTAATGAGAAAAATGTTTTGAGAATTTAGAAAATAGAGAAAAAAAAACCAGAATAGCAGGGTTGGAAAGTGTTAAGCCACATTTTGCTTTAATTACAAGACTCTGTGTGTCCCCCAGCTTCGCACACCTACATATGGGAATGTTACCCATTACTCTTGGCAGAATTGTTCAAGTTCAGTCAAATTTCAGTGTGCACTTTAGGTCTATTCTAAGATCAGATTTTAGGTCAGGGCTGTGACTTCTCACCTTCAAATTCTTTTTTTAGCAGTGTGTTTACGGACATTGTGAATTTAGAAGATGAACTATGTCCATTTTTGTCTCTCTAGGAGAGGGGTCAGAGGATGCTCTCAAACATTTTGCAGCTTCCATTTTCCTTTCTGTTCTGACCAACTGCCCAATACAACTGGCAAAAACAGCACAACATAATGTTGCAACCAACTTGCTTAACAGTAAGTAATGTGTATTGTGGGTGGTGTGTTGTTTCTCCATACTCGAGCCTGACTGTCACAGGATCCCAAACAGAATCTGGATTTGTCTCTAATTCATCACTTAATTTACTTATGCTAAGCACCTGGAGATTGTCGGACAGAGAGAGGGGTGAGAAGAGAAGGTGTCACCTGTGTCTGGATGGTGGATAAAGAAACTGTGGGAGCTGCTGGTGCTTGTCAATGGATCAAATAATCCTTCCTACTGCTGGTCTGTCTGGGTTGTCCGGAGTCTCTTCACCAAGTGTCTAACCATTCACACCTGTATATATTTACATATCTGCCTGAGACATAACTGCATGCTGAGTTTTGCATCAATTTCTCTTTGGTTGTGCTATTTTTGTTGTCAATTAGTATATTTTACCAAAATTTTCAATGTGTCTTTTTTTTGCTTACGAAGAATGAACAGAAACTTAGCCACAGAACAAAAGTTCTATGGGAGAAAATTTCCAGGGTCAGTTGAGATCAAAATCCTTCATTTCCCTCCCACTGAGATTATACATTTTGAGAAACCCCCCAGTGATGGATGATGTCATCAGCAGACAGTCTCAATGTTGACCTAACATGGCTCAGAGAAATGAAAAGCACATGCAAAAGCAGCGAGTGGCCTGATAATTGACAGCGCCGCTTTGAAATGCTGATTATGCAGAACCTCCACAGTCCCGCTGACTGTGCACATGCTCTTACACCAAGGTTTAGATCAGAGCGCTGACCCTCACAGTAGGAGGAGATGGCCTCGCACCATGTCAAAACTCAGGCTGGAGGTATTCCAGACCCTGTAAGGCTGAAGATACTACATGACTATAAACAATGCTGCTATGCCATGTTATTAGGCTGTATAACACACAAGCTTTGTTCTGAGTCACATCTATAGCAGCACAGCGTATCTTTTTACATACCCATGATCCAAACAGCCTAATATATTGATCCTTTAATTAATTCTGTTTCCATAACAGATGCATTGTACATTGTCTGAATGCACATAGCTACGTTCCAATGCTGGGTGATTTAATTTGAATATTGTGATATTGTCATGGGCAGATGTTTTTTTCACATTTGAGTAGATGTTTCTTTAAGAACAAGTTTTACTGAATGAGTCACAGAAGTCATTGTCATGCACTGATTGGTTCCATTTATTTGGTTGCTGTTGATATTGGAGTTCCCACAGTCCTGGAAACCATGGGAAACCATGAAAAAGCTTTTTTTCTCAGAGTCAGAATGGTTTGTGAAAAAGAAAAAAGTCATGGAATTCATTAACTCCAGTATTATCACATTGTCAAATATGTTATTAAATAACATTATCAGGTAGCAAGTTGGAGGACAAATATGTTGGATGCAGGCCAAAATAATTAAATTTTCTCTTTTGTTGTAGAATTTGTGACAATAGCTAAAATTTGCAGTGAAGTTATGGAAAGGTGTTGCATTTTTGTGAACATTTGTGAACGTTAACAATTGGAGCAGACAAAAGACTTTTGCATCAGCAGATAAAAGAGCCTTGGGTGAGAATAAAAGTGTGGTCTGTTTCCTTTTCACTTGTTTAGAACATTATCATTTCACAAATTCATCCATTCAATAATGTTTATACTCCCTTAATCCAATTCAACGTCATGGGGAACCAGAGCCTAAGTGGCAGCGCCAAGCACAAGGCAAGAATGCACCCTAGACAGTGCCCTAATCCATCACAGAGTGCATGAACACACACACGGGGAAGAGACATCAGTTGACATAGGGCATGTCTTTGGAATGTGGGAGGAAACCTACACAAACAGGGAGAACATACAAATGCCAAACAGGCATTCGTAGTCCAGACTACAAATCAAACTGGGGATCTCTGGAACTGAGGCAACAGAACTAACTACTTTATCACTTTGCAAGTTAACAGGTAATTCAGTCGATATTTGTAACTGCTTAGTTGTCTGGATTTCAAAAGTAACATTATCATTCTGCACATCTGAGCAAGCCATGCAACTGAATCAACTGTGACTCATAAGTAAATCGCTTTTTCTATGCAAAACACCATTTTCACTATTCGTAATAAGCTATAGTTTTGTAAACAAAAAGAGCTCAGACTTGCAACTTAACCAAAAACAAACTTCTTTCCAGCTTGCACTCACACTAGCACACGCATCTGTCCATGTTTGCCTCGACTCCCTGAACCACAGACAAGAAAGAACAGAACCAGAGAGCGGATTAATAAGGACAATTGAAATTCCCCACAGGTGACACTAATTACGCCAAGCCTTCCCCTTACCAGTTAGTCACTCCCATTACAGATCACACTTAACCACATCCCCTATTTGCCACATGAATGAGTGTGAATGAGCCATTTTACTGAACTGACTCAAGTAATCAAATTCACAATGACTTGTGTGACTTAAATGAACTTTTGTTTCTATTTTAGAGATTGTTTATCTGGGTTCCAGCAGCAAGTCACTAACACTATTGTATTTGTTTATAAAAAAATTTATTTATTTATACTATTCATTTATTTTTCATTTATACTTTTCCTGTTCAGGCTCCTGTGTTCTTTTGGAATAAGTGCCAATAAAAGTATGCCCTGGACAGAACACTAGTAGGGCTGGGGAGGGGTCACTGTTGCAGATTTGGGGATGGTTCACCTGCTGACCTGCATCATCCAACACAAACCTGGGTTTGTGCTGGTGGGCTAGCATATTAGACCACTGTGCCAGCCAAGTGCCTAATTTTTTGGAATATTTAATATCTAAATCTTAGAGACTTCATTCTCTTACACTTACACTAGTCCAGCCAGCCAGACTGAAATATTGTAACCTGTAAAGCAACCCTTAACACTTCCTGGGTTATGTTTCAGTTTTATGTATCAGACTTAATGTTTAGAAGAAGGATAGAAAATCTGACATTTTTTACGTTGTGGGGATATTTTGCTGAAGCTCCACAGAAAACAGCGTTATTAAAAACTGCAGCTTTTTGTAGAAAACTGCCAGAGCCAAAAAATGCTTTAGATTACTTATGTTAAAATAGGTTTTAGGTCTAGGTGTAAAATTAATTAGCTCAGTTAATAGTATGCAAATAGAAAGTCCCCACAATGATAGAAAGACTAATTTTATAATGCTGGCACATGAGTGGAGAATCTATACCATCTCTGACTAGAACACTAGACCATGCTCACGGATGTTTATTTATTTATTTTTTTTTAACATTTTAATTTTTTTGCAAAAATTTGCAGAATTCACAAACAAAACTTTAAATACATTTTAGAAACATTTTGATATCTAACAAATAACACTCTCACTTTGCTGCAGGTGGGCAGTCTTCCATACTGCTGTACAACAGATCCAACAGAGGGACAGTCTGTATACTTTTTAATAAATTTTTATACATTTTATATACATTTGTATTGTTTTGGTGATTGAGTTAAGCTAGATAGGTTTGTAAATGAGGTAAACTGCAAACTCAAGGCAAAATTGTTTTATAAATTAATGACTTTGTATTCTTATTTCCACTGCTGAATTGCATTCACAAAGGTAAAGAAGCTACAATCATTTTTTCAAACTTGAGGTTTGCCACAACTCAAATTTCAATTGTGTCACAATTGTTTGCACTTTTGCAAGGAGACAAACCACATACAGTTTGGCTAATCCCACAGATTTGCAGCAGAATAAAGCTTTTGCTCATTCATTCTTGGTGTAAATGCCCCAATCATCACATGTGTTGCCATGCCAGGATATTGCTTTAAATCGCACACAAGCGATTTTCAAAGCATTGACTATCTACAGTATATTGTAAATGGTCAAAAGTAGTTATTTCTTTCTGAGAGGTGTTTTGGCCAAGGTACTGGTTGGCAAGCTCTAAAAAAAAAGAACAGAGAAACAATGTGATTAGATATGATTATGTCACTATCCATAAGTCTATAATTCTGTTTCATTTCAGAAGCTTGGGAACAATCCACCAGTAAAACATTGAACAGTTGTTTTCATGCAGACTTTGCATGGTCTGGAAAAAGTCATGCTGCCATGACACCACTGCAAGGTCATCAACAGAAGGCTCATTCGTCAGCAAACCCTGATTAGAAATATTGACAGATAAAGAAGCACAGAGAGCATGCAGGCATGAGGCGAGACAGAGAATCTTCACCATGAAAATCTGTCACTATGAGTCTGGATTAAAAAATGCCATCACTTAGAACAGGGCTTGAACAGCCACAAGCTCAGAACACAATCAATGTCAGATACCTTGATGCAAAGACTATGTTCTGGCATAAAAGGGAACAACTGGTGTCATCTTTTTGGTTCATCCTCTTGTTTTCTTCTCCAGGGATGGTTGGAATTTGTCCCATGAGAGACTGAGGTTCGCCTGCATTATTCATCCAGCTGACCCAATGACCCCACCATCCAGAAAAGAGCATGCAGTCTTTGGAGACTGATAGATGTTCCCTAATGTATGGATCTTCTTGGGTGATTTATACGAAGATGATAATATTTGCACCCTTTCTGTAGCACCACAATATAAATTAATTCAATTACTAATGTTTCACTTTTTGTTCTTTCCTAATGATATATTCAGTTTTTGTCTTTTAACAGAATGTATTTAAATTCAACCAGCATTTAAACTGATAAAATCTTTTGCCAGTCCATCTTGGGGTTTCTTAAACTTATTATATGGCCTTCTTGCCGTAGGCACCACCAATGATTTGAACCCAAAACCCAAGGAACTGCTGTTTCCTGCAGCTGGCTCATAAAACTGAGCCAGTGAAGTAGGCAAACATTAATTTAATTTTATTTAATTTAATTTAAACATAAAGTAAAGCAGATGTCATGGAGGCTCAAGTGGTTAGTGCCATCACCTCACCCTCCACCTGTGTGGAGTTTGTATGTTTTCTGCCATGTCTGTGTGGGTTTTTGCTGGGTTCTTCTCACTTTCCAAAGGCATGTGTTATGCCAATTGGCCTTTCTAAAGTGTTCTTGTGATCTGTGATGTACTGGTGCCCTGTCGATGGGCGTTTCCTGCCTTGTGCTTTGTGCTGCTGGTCAATCCCCCAACATCTCTAAATTGGATTAGGTGGGTATAAAAATGAATGAATGAATGCAATAAAGAAATAATTAATAAAAAATTAAAGCAGCACTAACCTTGTTAAAATAACAATAAAATAATGTCTCTTTAGTTTTATCTTTTTACATTTAACATTCAAGAAGGTAGTCAGTTGATCACAAAACAAGGAAAATAGTTTTATATATACACTGTTTCAATGGCTGCTGCTGCATTTGTGGTGCTGATGTTTTATTTCTTGAGAAATTGACAGAAATTGCCTTTTTATGATCATATAGCGTGCAAACTATGCAGTGGATTTTATTGGCTTCATATGTTAACAAATTTTATTTTACTGACCTCTCTGATGAGATGAACTCAGATCCCATTCTGCCTGAAGGTCAATCAGTTACTGTGCTTAAATATGTGCTAAGAGTTACTCAAGACATTCTTGATATTCAAAACCGCATATCTGACTTGTTTGAACAAGCAGTGGTGTCTTACATTTCATATGACAGCTTTGTGCTTCGTACATCTAGACCTAAATCAAGTTGTGTAGTCCCTTGAGGCAGGGAGCTCTCCTAAATCACTCACATTCTGCACGTGTGGATAAACTGAGGCTTGGGATAGCAACAAAGCTATTATATTTAAGCAAGTGAAACAAGTTGGAGCAGCATTGCCTTTAGGTTTGTGCCCCAGATATAAGCTGTTTGTGTGATACAACTAAGCCTGTACTCACATTTTCACATTCACACCTATCCATCCTGTAAACATTTCTGTTTGAGACAAGATATACTGTATAGAAGGGTGACTTCAGCTGAGCCACAGATTTTTGTCTGAGACTTTAATGCTGCCTATAAATTTTGTATATTTTATCATTTTCTTTATAAATACACTATATGAGTTATGAAGCCTAATATCTTACAATGCCTGACATAAATAGAGTTACATGAATAACCCAGTACAATGCACAAATCATAATAATGGCAGCTTACATAACTTATTGCTCCTATGCACAGTTTTTTTTTTTTTTTTTTACAATTACTTCCATCAGTTAGATGTCATTTCCTAATTTTGCTTAAAGCCTTCAAAGAGTGCTTATAGTTCTTCATAAGCAATTGTACTTTGATGTTCATTTATATTCTCATTCAAACATGTTGACCTGAATATTATTATTTGTGTTTTATTATGGGAAATTGTTTTTTATTTAACTGAAAGTTGTATACTTTTTAAAACATTTTACTGTATACACTACAGTATATAGAAATCCTTATGACTTTCATAGCAGTATAACGTTGTGTTTCTAAGGGTAGAACTGAAAATACATCATTCCAGGATTTGATGGAGATTTCGATGCAACCAGTTTCCATGATTCCACGAATGGATAGTTCAGAAAACCCAAAACAATTGATGAGTTAGTGACATAAACACAAGTGTATAGCTCAAAAGAGTTGTTTGCAAAGCAAACAGGATTAAAAGCATATTTTTGGCCTCTGGCACAGTGTGCTAAAACACAGGGCAGTTGTTTGGACAGCAGAGCTCAGTGGGTGGGAAGGATTATCAAAACCAGATTTGGGAATCTGCAAACACTATGTTTTTCTTTTACACCCCACCCCTGCTTCATTCCATGAGGATTTATATGAGGGTATGTGATAGAACTGCATGGTAATTGCTAAAATGATTAAAATTATTTGGCCAATTTAGAACAAATGGTTTACTGCAGTTTGGGTTTGAATTTTTAAATCAACTGAAAACAGGTTTTTTTTCACAGAATCAATTTAAATCTAAATGCTTATTCACCTTACCTGACTCCTTAGCCTTTCCAGTGCTGAACACAATTAGAAAATACAAATTTATCTTGCAGTATGCAACAGAAGAGACAGTTAAGACAAGACAGATTAAGATTTTTTGATTCTATGACGCACCGGAGTTTATAGAAACTAGTGTATGACAAGCTTAGTAATATTATCACAACATATAGATGTCAACTGTGCATAAAGTAAGAAGGCAACAATTGTGATCAAGATTAAAACAGTATGTAGAATTATAACTATATAACTATGTTTTTTTAGTGTATACATACTCTATGTGCCAAGTTTTCCATATACCGTATACAGAAGTATTATGCTCTGACAATTCAAATGAGTGTTAATTTACATTTTAACAGGTCTCCCGGTAGACTAATAATGTTAGTATTAACTAGTGCTAGTATTAACTAGCTCTTAGTGGCAGACTCTTTGAATCTTTGCTGTAGGCCTATGTACAGAATATTATCAAATGAAATCTTCTGTACCATAATGATGTACACATCAACATCAAGTGCAAAGTTTGCTTCTGGATAGAATAGGATGGCAATTTACTAATTGGGAAGACACAGTGCCATCAACTCTTTTTGATGTGCTTTCATGTGCTTCTGGGTGCTGATGGGCCAGGTAAAACATGGCTAAGTGCAAGATACAACTGGATAAATATCTGATCTGTCTAATCCAATTTTTTCAAAAGAACAATAAAACATGCTATCAGTGGCATTGTGATGCCATACAAATTATCATATGAATTGCACATTACATTGTTGAGACAATGAGACAAATCATGTGTTTTACAGTATATGGAAAGCAGCATCCTTTGTAGACAGTGGTAGCAAACATTCCTGAGAAAGAGTCTGTTTCAATAGGATGGCACCATTCTTGTGAAGACAGCATCTGATGTATGTGATGTATCCTTCACTCTAGAAAGCAAAATAAGAGATTCATGTAAGTTGTAATAAACATGTGAAACTGAGTGTTTACTCTATTGGAGTAGTACTAAGTGGAGAGGTGGAGTAAATCACTAGTAAAATAGCAAACATGATGTGTGCAGTGTGCAATGTTATGAGAACTATAACATGCTCACTTAATCATACTTAGGGGGTAATTTATTGTAGCAAATTTAACTTATTGGCATCATTTTGGAAAACAGCAGAATAGATAGTAAATAAATAGAACAGATAGTAAACAGAGGCAGGGACTGCATACAAGCCCAAACACTAGTCAAGTCAAGTCAAGTCAGATTTATTTACAGTGGTGCTTGAAAGTTTGTGAACCCTTTATAATTTTCTATATTTCTGCATAAATATGACCTAAAACACCATCAGATTTTCACAAGTCCTAAAAGTAGATAAAGAGAGCCCCGTTAAACATATGAGACAAAAATATTATACTTGGTCATTTATTTATTGAGGAAAATGATCCAATATTACATATTAGTGAGTGGCAATAAAGGGTTATCAAACTTTCAAGCCCCACTGTATATAGCTCTATTTTACAGTGGAGCATTGTCTCAATGCGGTTTTACAATTTTAGATTTTCATCTAATACTACTGTCAATCTTCTAGTCTTCTAATACTACTAAACCAATCTACAGCCAGTCCCAAAATGAGCAAGCCTAGGGCGACAGTGGAAAGGAAAAACTCCCTAAAAGTTATGAGGAAGAAACCTTGGAATGACCAAGACTCAAAAAGGGACCCAACCTCCTGAATGTCTGCTGCCTGACCCCGGCTTTGGACAGTCAGCCACTAACTAACCCTCCCATAAGACTATGGGCAATTTTGCAGGAGATGAGAGCAGCATCTCTTGAGTGGGATGGACACCATCCCATCCCGAAAGGCCAGGCTTACCCTCAAAAGTTGTCCAATTATATATAAAGCCCACGTTATTTTCAGAGCACCACTTGTACAGCCAGCAGTTCAGTGACCATAACCTGCTGTAGGCTTGGTCACCTCGCTGCATTGGGATAGGGAAGGAGCACACTACTGCATCGGACATCGCCTTTGCAACTCTAACCACCTCTACAAACTTAACCTTAGTCACTTCTGACTGGGGCAGGCGTTTATCATTAGCCCCTACTTGAATGACTATCGTAGAGAATCTATGACAATGGAGCTCTCTAAGGCTCCCTACCATATCTGGCACTCTGGCTCCCAGGATACATGTAACTCTAGCTGCTGGTGTTAAGGGTAAAGGGGTAGCTAATTTCACGTGTCATAAAATAGAGTCACCTCTGACCAGAGCTCTGTCAACAGGCTGCTCAGTGGGTGCATCCTTGAGGAGGGTAAACCTGTTAGAAACGTGAACAGGTAGAGTAGCACTCTGGTGGGCTAGCCATACGACTACATTGCCAAACTGTTACCCACTTACCCTGCTGCAAGGGCACTGCCAGAGCAGGGGGCACTAACTACATCTACACTATCTGCTGTGCCACTGTGACACAACAATTCTTTGTTGTTGTAATAGTAATGCTGATACTAATAGATAACTAACACAAGCATAAATTAAATAAGCTAATGAAACAGTCAAAGATGAAACAACAGCACAGCACAAAACAAAGCAGGCAAGGAGTTGTTACAGACTTTAGAAAAGGATTGCTTCTAAAAGTATTTTAAGAATGTCCATGGGATTGACTGAAGAAATTACTCCATTGATTATGTTGGCAGTATCCAGACATAATGGATGCAGAGCAATATATAGATGCATGTTTATATACCATAAAGAGTTAGGATAAGTTAATTAATAGTTAGATACTGCATTTAGGGTGTGCTCTGGTAGCACACAGGGCTAACTTGCTAGCCCACCATATCAAGGACCTGGGTTTGAGTAACAATGGAGATGAATGCAGAAAAATATTACATGGAGACATGATTGGCTGAGGGAGATAAGTCAAAATATGGAAAGAAAAAAAAAAAATGAATTGGGAAATCCTCTCTCGTATCTCATACTGTATCTCTGAAATAAAATCATATACACTACATGCATCACACACATTCATTACACATTAATTTTGTGTGTGACTCCAAATACAGGCCTCCATTGGTTAATAAATTTGATTTCCATTGATGATTTTTGTGTGATTTTGTTGTCAGTACATTCAACTTTGTACAGAACAAAGAATTCAATGAGAATATTTCATTCATTCAGATCTAGGATGTGTTATTTGAGTGTTCCCTTTATTTTTTTGAGTAGTGTATGATTTATATCTAACTGCTTCAAATATTCTCAAATATGTTGTGTATGTGCAGACACGTAGGGACCTGCAAAGTGTTACTCTCAATGTATAAAGCCTTTAGAGTTGTTAATCTGTTTATTGTTCTTCTTAGAGATATCAGGGAGGATAAAAATGGAGCCATTCATTCACTCTGTTTGTGTTTGTGTCTGTGTGTGTCTGTCAGGTCTTCTTTACCCCCATGCTGTGCTGATCAGCTCCTCCTGTCTTGACCACACTGTGGGATGAGAGAACAGAGCACACCACAGGGGTCAAATGTCAAAAAAAGAAATCATGCCATTGGTTATCACTAGTTCTGTTCAGGGCAAACTGAATCTGGATTGCTAAAGATATTACTTTTATTATATTTCCCTTCACAGCACTTAGTAAACAATTTAAAGATTGTAAATTGATTTATTAGATAGTTGATCCTATATAATTTATATACAGTTGAACCAGAAGTAACAAGTTTACCTGCTGCCGTGTTTTGGGAAGTGTGAGAAAACTGCAGTACTAAGAAAAAACTCACAAAGGAGACCATTCCTAACTCCATACAGACAGTAACCATAGGTGGTGATTTAACCTGGCTCTCTGGAACTGTGCCAACACTATGTCCTTTTTCAAAATCATTTTAAAAGCATAAGCATGAACTGATGCACACCTTAAAATTACATGGGATGTGACACATGAAACACACAAAGTTCACTTACAAACACAACCCACTGGAACAGTGAACACCAGTGTGTTTATTCTGGTCATCCAGGTTGAGGAAATAAATATAATTACTATAATCTATGGTGAAGATACAGGAGGCACAACCACAACAATGCTATAGACTGTGATTTTAAACTTTTGCACAGAAAAAAATTTGAGTTAATTTTAATGACTTGCTCTAGAATTTATTCTTTAGTTATATTCGAAATTGAAAATCAGACTCAAACCCTAAAATGCAATCAACTGAACTGTGTGTAATGTAGGATGTGTTAGGTAATTTTCAAAAAATGTTTGTGTTAAAGCTTATTAAATAGATATATAAACCAATACTATGAGAGACAAAATGAGAAAAAAATCAGGGAAATCACATTGTAGGATTTTTAAATAATTTAATTGTGAATCATGGTGGAAAATAAGTATTTGGTCACCCACAAACAAGCAATATTTCTGGCTCTCACAGACCTGTAACTTCTTCTTTAAGAAGCTCTGTCCTCCACTCGTTACCTGTATTAATGGCACCGGTTTGATCTCTTTATCTGTATAAAAGTCACCTGTCCACAGCCTCAAACAGTCAGACTCCAAACTCAACCATGGCCAAGACCAAAGAGCTGTTGAAGGACACCAGGAATAAAATTGTAGACCTGCACCAGGCTGGGAAGAGTGAATCTACAATAGGCAAGCAGGTTGGTGTGAATAAATCAACTGTGGGAGCAATTGAAAGACATACAAGACCATTGATAATCTCCCTTGATCTGGGACTCCACGCAAGGTTTCATCCCGTGGGGTCAAAATGATCATGAGCAAAAATCCCAGAGCAAAAATCTATTACATATTAGTCAGTGGCAAAAGTATGTGAACCTTTGTTTTCAGTATCTGGTGTAACCCCCTGTGTAGCAATAATTGCAACTAAACGTTTCCTGTAACTGTTAATGAGTCCTTCACACCGGCTTGGAGGAACTTTAGCCCATTCCTCTGTACAGAACAGCTTCAACTCTGGGATGTTGGTGGGTTTCCTCACATTAACTGCTCGCTTCAGGTCATTCCACAACATTTCGATTGGATTAAGGTCAGGACTTTGACTTGGCCATTCCAAAACATTAACTTTATTCTTCTTTAACCATTCTTTGGTAGAACGGCTTGTGTGCTTAGGGTCGTTGTCTTGCTGCATGACCCACATTCTCTTGAGATTCAGTTCATGGACAGATGTCCTGACATTTTTCTTTTGAATTCTCTGATATAATTCAGAAATCATTGTTCCATCAATGATGGCAAGCTGTCCAAGCTGGCCCAGATGAAGCAAAACAGGCCCAAACCATGAAACTACCACCACCATGTTTCACAAATGGGATAAGGTTCTTATGCTGGAATACAGTGTTTTCCTTTCTCCAAACATAACGCTTTTCGTTTAAACCAAAAATTATATTTTGGTCTCATCCGTCCACAAAACATTTTTCCAATAGCCTTCTGGCTTGTTCCCGTGATCATTAACAAACTGCAGATGAGCAGCAATGTTCTTGTTGGAGAGCAGTGGCTTATCCTTGCAACCCTGCCATGCACACCATTGTTGTTCAGTGTCCTTCTGATGGTGGACTCATGAACATTAACATTAACATAGCCAATGTGAGAGAGGCCTTCAGTTGCTTAGAAGTTACCAACTATTACACACCTTTCTCTTGGAGTGATCTTTGTTGGTTGACCACTATGGGGGAGGGTAACAATGGTCTTGAATTTGATAGATCCCTGTTCTTTAAATATAACAGGGTGTCACTCACACCTGATTGTCCTCCCACTGATTGAAAACACCTGACTCTAAGTTCACCTTCAAATTAACTGCTAATCCTAGAGGTTCACATACTTTTGCCACTCACTAATGTGCAATATTGGATAATTTCCTCAATAAATTAATGACCAAGTATAATATTTTTGTCTCATTTGTTTAACTGGGTTCTCTTTATCTACTTTTAGGACTTGTGAAACTGGTACATATGGTGATGTTTTAGGTCATATTTATGCAGAAATATAGAGCAATCTAAAGGGTTCACAAACTTTCAAGCATGACTGTAACCACATGGGCAAAGGATTACTTTATCAACCTATTAACAACCACTACAATAAAGAGTTATGGTAACAATTGCCACTTAAAACTTTATTGTGTAAAAAAAGAATCTTCATGTTAACCAGGTCCAGAAGAGGCGTTGGCTTCTCTGGGCTCAGAAGCATCTAGGATAGACCATGACACAGTGGAAATGTGTATCGATTGGTCAGATGAATCAGTATTCCAGATCTTTTTTTGGATGAAATGGACGCCGTGTGCTCTGGACCAAATATCTTTCAGACTATTATCAGCAGTCCAAATGCCAGGGGCGACATGGTATGGGGTTGTGTTAGTACCCTTGACAAAGGTTATTTGCACTTCTGTGATGGCAGCATTGATGCAGAAATGTACACTGAGATCTTACAACAACATATGCTGCCTTCAAGATGTCATCTTTTCCATGCAGTTTTCATCAAGGCAATGCAAAAACACATGCTGCACACATTACAAACTTTGTGGAAGACAAGTGTACGGGTACTGGACTGGCCTGACTGCAGTCCTGACTTGTCCCCAGCAGAGAATGTGTGGAGAATTTTGAAATGAAAATACAACAACGATGACCCCGTACTGGTTCACACCTCAAGGCATTTGCAGTCTTAAGCTTGCAGGGAGAATGGGACAAAAAAACACCTGAAACACTAAATCGCTTGGTATCCTCTGTGCCAAAATGACTTTTAAATGTGGTGAAAAGGAAAGGCAACCTTACAAAGTGGTAAATGCTTTGCTGTTCCAACTTTTTTTTGTAATGTGTTGCGGATCTGAAATGCAGGAATTTATTAGCAAATGAAACGAAATGGACCAAACAAAACATGAAATAGCTCAGGTTCATACTGTCTGCAATGAAACTATAGTCAAAGTAAATGATGTCCAATTTTATATGCCTTATCCATACTGCCCTGATTTGGGTTTGTAGATGTTACTTAAAAATTATAGCAAAAATGCAAATATTACAGAAATAAAGGCAGTGCGTGCCATATTTTTGTGAGAAAGTCAACACTCTAATGAAGGGTACAGCTGAATAAGAAAAAAAACATTGTAGCACAGTGATATATCTACATTATATGGGTTTATTTTTTATAACTCACATTGTGAATTCTAAACAAATCAATTTGCATTTTACACTGTGCTCTGGTTTGTAGCCTTTGGTTTTCTTTAAGGTAAATCCTCAAAACGGATGTGTTCATTTACTAATTCTGCTAGTTAATTGGTGTGCAAGTTTTTGAAGGTGTTATCAAGTTGTGTTTTTACACAGAAATCCTTAGGAGTGGGATAAATGGGGTTTTTTGATGAGTGAGTACTGTTTCTTTACATGCTAGTTAAAATGGAGGTGTTAAAATCTGTTCAGTGAGGCAGTCTGCTTCAAGGCTTTAGGATTTTTTTTCAGTGTAAATTGCTCTTTAGTAGCATGCAAATTGCCAATTTTACAGCCCTATATTTCACAGCTTTCTATTTAACTCTGCTAATAGCAAAAAAATAACAAAAAATCAGAAGATCACTGACTAAATTAATGGCACAGACTAGTAACAAAATGTGATCCAAATTATGGCAGTAGACACAGGGAACTGCACATTGCAGAGTGCAGTAAATGGGTCTCATTCTGTGGGAGGATGTGTGGGTGTCACATGCTGTAAAAAGCAAAGAGAAAAAGAAATTCACCAATCGAGCCCCATGTCTCCTCTATCCCTCCTCTGGAGAGCTGGCTCTTTAATCAACAAGCCACTAAGCAAATTGATCAGGAGCTCACAAGCCTTTGGTCTCCCCATGTCACTCTTGCTCTGCTTACTAATTTGGCTTGGGTCCTCCTCCCCTCTTTCTGTGTTCACCATATCTCATTACTTTTTGTTTAGTATAGCATTCCTAGTCATGAGATTCAAGGAAACCCCTGCTGAGATTTTGTCAGTTCATGTCAGAAGTACCAGGAGAGCTGTTTATGATTTAAGCTAGAGAGCATATATATATATATATATATGAAATTATCCCTACCTTAACAAACTGCAATACCATTTCAAACAAAATACATTTATTTCTGTTCATACAACATGTCAAATGTACTTTTCTGAGGTCATCAGCCATCATCATTTTAAAATGAGTAACATACAGTGAGGGACCACTATGAGACCACTAGTTAAAATGCTTGTTTGGATTTTTGTGGAGAAGAATTCATACTGTAATAGGGTAATGCCTCAAAACAAACCTCAAAGCATTGCATCAAATATTTGAAGGCCAACAAAGATCACATAGTACTGACTGTCAACTGACCTAAACCAAACTGAAGAGAGGCACTTGAAGACAGAGAAACCAAGCATTCAATATTACAAGATGCTCACTGAATTATTGTGAAATCAAGCTGGGATAACATGGATAACATGGCAGGAATCAGTTCAGAGCCTATCCCTGAGGAAACAGAATTCAGGAATAAGCATGCATCAGGTTTAATGCCAGTTCAATTCAGGGCTGACAGGGCTTGCTGTTGCATCTCCTGTGGATGATCCATCAACTGAACTCCCTCATCTCTCCATTATGGCCAATCGTACATATAACACACCACTGAGATTCAAAACCGGGTTACTGTGGTGGTGGGCTTACTTTGGACTACTCCTAATTTGACTCTGCTTAACACGGTCAGGTTTGTAGTGGGGTTTCTGAGCCTTTCTCTGAATTCATTGGGTGTTTTCAAAGCACCCAGAAATAGGTCCACCCCAAGGATCAAGTCCCTCGGTACAAATAGAGCAATATACTGTTTGCTGTCAAGTGCTGGGAACGTACATCAGGGAAACCAAACAGCCACTGCTGAAATGGAAGGCATTACATAGAAGAGGTACTTCATCAGGCCAGGACTTTGTGGTTTGCACCCACCTACAGGTCAGTGGCCAGTCTTTCAAGGATATAGAGGTGTACATTGTTGAATGCTGGTTTGAATGGGAAGTCAAAGAGGTCATTTATGTGAAAGGGAATGCACATCCTTGATTCGAGGAGGAGGCTTCAGAGTACACCTCTCATCATTTTACTATGTAAATGTGATGAAACATTTCTCTCACTAAAACCTTGTGTCCAGATGAACTATAACAACTTTCAGAGGTTTATTTACCTGGATTACCGAGCATGCATCAAGACATTGTGATGTAGGTATTGACTTCACCCAACCCTCAAAGAACTGGATGATTTTCTCCAACCACAGTCAGTTCAGGACTTAAAAATAAAACTGTTTTGCAGGGAATGTCCAGAATATTATTATGTGTTTCTGTTTGTACGTAAACTAAATTGAGAACTGGTTTTGAGAGTGTTCATACCAAAGGCGCCTATAAAAGCAGTACTAGCAGTGGTCATTACCACATCCACACACATGCTGTAGCATGTCTTCCATCTCTACAGTGTCATGGAACACATTTCCAAGATAACAGGGGCCACTGGTCGACCTGTCCATTACAAAAGATGCCTAAGGTTTACACGGCTGCTTCAGATATGTTTTTTTTTAATTCTGTGTATTACAGCTCAGCTACTCTGCTGAGAACGAAATGTGCACTGAGCATAAAAGACCCCAAATGAGTGATAAGGGATTCCGAGTTTGTGTTCACTAATGCACCCTTTTCCTTCCTCAACTATTCATGGCTGTGGTGGAACCCGAATACACAGCAGATACATTTTACCACTCAACTATTTACCATCTACAAATAGATCAGCATCACTGGTACATAATTAATTCACTGGATTTGGCTGTGAGTTTTTGGGATTTGCAATTGAGGCAGGGGCTATGGTTGAGATGATAATCATCAGTGCAAAATCATGGCAACAGCGACATGCAGTTCTAAGCACAATTCAGCTCTGGTCTCATCAGATACATTATGGAGCAGTGTATAGTGTACAGTAAATGTCCATGCATTATACAGCATAGCACAATGAAGTATGTAATATACAGTATATTTTGGTGAGTATGCTGTTTACTGTATATACTATTCAATTTTGTAGTATACTGATTAAAATGTGCAGTGTACATTATATTCATGTAAAACATTGGGTGTATAGCATACTGATGTTCTATTATCTCTTGCAAAAATTGTATACTAACAGAGTATGTGATATATATTATATACAGGTGCATATATTATACAGTATATTTGTACATTATCTAGTATACATTATAACCAACCCCAAATTTGAAAAAAGAGTTAAGAGGGTATGGAAAAAGCAATACACAAACAAATTAAAAAAAAAAAAACAGACTAACACAGTATTTCATACATTTACTTAGACTTTTATTTAATTGCAGACAGTATGAACCCAAGACATTTTCATGTTTTGTTTGGTCAACTTTATTTCATTTGTTAATGTATGTCAATTCCTGCATTCCAAAAAAGATGTCATTCCTTTTCACGGCACTTAAATAATACTGAGCAATGTAGTGTTACAGGTGATATTTTGTCCCCTTCTTTCTGCAAACTTAAGATGTGCAACAGTACGGGATTGTTGTTGTCACATTTTTTTTTTACAAAATACTCCTCACATTCTCTACTGGGGACAGGTCATGGCTGCAGGCAAGACAGTCTAGTATCAGTACTCTCTGCTTCAGCAGCCATACTTTGTAATGTGTGAAACATGTGGTTTTGAATTGTCTTCTTGAAAAATGCATGGATGGCCCTGTAAAAGATGTCATCTGGTAGCATGTTGTTCTAAAATCTCAATGTATTTTTCTGCATTAATGCTGCCATCACAGAAGAGCACTGACACAACCCTATACCATACCCTGGCATACCATGGCTTTTGGACTTGTTGCTGATAACAGTCTGGATAGTCCTTTTTGTCTTTGGTCTAGAACACTGCATCGATTTCTCCCAAAAAAGATCTGGAATACTGATTAATCTGACTGCAGTTCACATTTCCATTATGTGATGGTCCATCCAGATGCCTCAGAATCAACACCAATTCTGGACATGGTTACCATAACATACTTCTTTTTTGCATGCTAAAGTTTTAAGAGTAATTTGTGAATGTAACTCCATATTGTTGTGCATGACAAAGTAAAAAAATAAAATAATCCTTTGCCCATGTGGTTCTAGTAGGTGTTGATGATGGCTCTTGATGTGGTGCTGTCTGAGGGATCGGAGATCACAGGAGTTCAGCTTAGGTATGCGCCCTTGCCCTTTATGCACTGAACCGAACTGAAATGCCAGATTCCTTGAATCATTTAATGACATTTTGTTCTGTAGAGGGAGAAATATGAAAATCCATTTCAATTTTCATTTGAGGAATATTGTTTTTAAACATTTCAATAATTTTCTCACGCATTTGTTGATAAGCTGTAGACACTCTGTCAGATTTTTGCTCCACAAAGACTCAGCCTTTTGTGGATACTGCTTTTGCACCAAATCATGATTGCAATCAACTGTTGATATATCCTATTTAAAATCAAATCATTGTATAATTTTCTTTATTAGATATAGAAAGGATACACAAGGCTATCGACTATATTAAAGAAACACAATCTAGACACTGAACGCTAATGCCAATACAAACAAGGGATACACTGAAGCCAATAGAACCAATAGAACAACAGAAAACATAACCAGAAAAGCAACAGCCAAACCTGAGTATGCTTTAGAAAGTAGAAGGCAACGTGACAAAGTGAAGGGAACAACAGGAAATACGATGAGCTTAGATACAGAGAACAGGATAAATAGCTGGTGAGAATCATGCTGGCTTCAGGAAACGACACAAAATGGGCTGAAGAGATACCATGTACAAACTGATTATATTGTATTATCAGTATAATGTGTTTTACTGATTATATGGTTTTCATTGAAAAACATCTTAAGGAGTAGCATTGTAGTTTCAAGAAAAATGCAAAATAAATTCATTTTGACTAGTTGTCTCACTATTTTGGCTCCTACTGAACACTGATGCAATATTCTAGAGCAGTATATAATACAATATAACACAAAGCATACTGCACATTGTATATTTAGTCATTTATATACACTTACCTGGTATGTGACATTTTATATACTAAGTCAGAATGTCACATGAAAAATATTTCACTTCAAACATAAAAACAAACATTTCTTGAAAATATGACCACAGGTGTTCATCACCGTCGTCGTTTATCACTGGAGTAGAAGGTGCGGTCTGTTTCCACGTTCATTATGAAATCAGTTTAATCAAGTGGAATACTACTCTTAAATGGAATGAAAATCAAAATGCATCCATGGCTTTGAGAGGACGTTTGCACTTGAACATTAATATGCTAAGTCAGCCAATGATCTAACTTGCAAGTTAGGATCACAAATTCGCCAAACCTGCTTGATTGCTTTTGTAATAGATTTTACAACAGTTGTTTTTCTTTATTTTGTAGTAACAATATGTAGTATACAGTATATACTTGTGCAGTATACTGTGTTTTATACAGTACATGATACAAAAAGGTTAACAAAGAATACACAAAATGATCACAGATGCTGTTCCTCTCTAAAGATACATCTTCAGTTTCCAGTTCCTACCATGCTCTGTTTTTTTTATTTAACATAGGCCACTTACACAAAACATGCATGAATACTGGACTTTTATTACACATGTATAGGAGTGTTTTGATGTCAGGGTCGTAGTGCAGGTCATGGCAATCTGATTGGCTTGTAATTTGCTGTTTGTGAACTTTGAAATTTGGCAGATATCAAGCGTAAGTGAGAGCTGAAGCATGACCCCACCTTTGAAACCCATTTCCTTTCATATGAAAGCAGGAAAATTGATATGTTATTAAAGTGATTCAGTTTTTTCCAAGTGTGTCTGTACCATCTGCTTTTACTTCCTTTTCCCTTACTGCATGTTCTGAACAATCACAAGAAGGTTGTGGGAGCTCCATTGGAGCTCATTCACACAGTTTTTGATAAAGGCATGGTCGGTGAGTTGTGTATGTCTCAGTAGTGGTGACATCACCCACAACAGGACTGCTTACTCTCCAAACATGCACAAGTTTCCATCCTCATTATTAAAGCTCAGAGTGTTTCAACTGAAAATACCACCAGTGAGGGACACTCTCAGTTTTGGATCTAGAAATAACATTACAGTCACACAAGATTTTTTCACAGCAGACATCATGCAAAGGGAGGTTTAATCATTATATTGCCTTGTAGTAGAAAGAGGAGGATACATTGACTTTATCATGTGGATTTACTGCTTCCCAAAGTGACTTTGAATTACCTTTATAAACAAGAATCAGCGTGGTTCACAGTCATATGTGCCATTTTGCCATTGTTTATACTGTTTAACATTCCTGAGTTTGTTTACAAGGTGTTATATTCTGCAGAAATCTCCAGTTCTACACGTTTTACCTATTTTGCACTGAAAGACAAATGACAAGTATTCAGTGTTACTTCAGATTAATTCTGACACAGCTGCATAATCTCAAAGCAGACATATGTCTATAATATGAGCTGCAGATTTTAATTCTAAATTCATTTATGTTAACTGAATATCTAAATCAACTGGAATCATGGAATGACAATTGTGTGTGTGTGTGTGTGTGTGTGTGTGTGTGTGTGTGTGTGTGTCCCTATACTGCAAACAAGGTCATCAGTTCGGCTGTGAGGAATACTGAGTGGCATGTTGACACTCTTCCAGAACAGCAGCCTTGCTGAAGTGGTGTTAGACTGCAATTCACATGCTCCTCTCCCCATCATACTCCCCTCCCCTCTCGCCCACTCTCTCTCCCTCTTCTCTTTCCTTCTTTCCTATTTCTGTTTCTTGAGAAGTGGCTGCCATACTGTGGCCATCTGCCATGCTGGATGGATGCCTCAAGACGGATAAGTGAATTGTGGCCTGGGTTTGCTAAAGCATTCTATGTTACACAATTTTTGAGGAAGTATTAGGGTTAAATTTAAAACCTGCAGCCATTCATCATCTCAAATTAGGTACAAATCTGCTACATGCCTCTTGCCCTGGAAGGCTTAAAACGTTTAATAGATGCACAGTAGCATGTCAAGCTTTGGCAGCAAACAGGGAATAGCACAGATCTATTTAACCCATGCTTAGCAACGGATGGCTAAGGCCTAGATTGCATAGTAACGGAACTGTAATAGTTGTTTTTAAATGGCCTTATGGACATAGATTCCCAGCGACACAATTGTTGTTGTTGTTTAATGTATATCAAATGTTATTTGAACATATACAGAGGGATAGGAAAGAAATTGAAAACCCATATAATGGTCTTACTAAGGTGCATGTGCACTGTGGCATATATTCTACAAATATAGAATTTGGCAGTTGCTTTTATCCAGAGCAACTTACAATTGATCGTCTTACAAAGAACAACACAAGCAAATGAGAGTCAAGGTCCTTGCTCAAACTCCCAACTCTGGCAGGTTGGTGTAACAAAGGGATCGGATCGGCAGTTGGAATCAAGTGCAGGTTTAATAAGCGCAAATCAGAAACGTAATTGTACAAACAGTCCCAGGTCAAAGCTAGTAATCCACAAAACCAAATTCAGAGGAGCGTTCAAATGGCGTGTCCACAATGCCATGGCCCACTGTTTAGCTTTGCCCGTGAGCAATGACATTACAAAATGGATCTTGTCTGCTTCTGTCCGAAACTGTTCGGGATGGTGATTGATGTACAGACCACACTGCATCAAAAACTCTTGGCAAGAATCTAGGGTGCCGTCATAAGTATTTGGTCACCCGCAAACAAGCAAGATTTCTGGCTCTTACAGACCTGTAACTTCTTTAACCTCATTATCTGTATAAAAGACACCTGTCCACAGCCTCAAACAGTCAGACTCAAAACTCAACGATGGATAAAACTAAAGAGCTGTCGAAGGACACCAGGAAGAAAATTGTAGACCTGCACCAGGTTGGGAATAAGTGAATCTACAATAGGCAAGCAGGTTGGTGTGAATAAATCAACTATTTGAGCAACTGTAAGAAAATGGAAGACAAACAAGTCCTTTGATAATCTCCCTCGATCTGGGGCCCCACGAAAGATCTCATCCCGTGGGGTCAAAATGATCATGAGAATGGTGAACAAAATCCCAGAACTACACGGAGGGACTTGATGAATGACCTGCAGAGAGCTGGGACCAAAGTAACAAAGGCTACCATCAGTAACACACTACGGCGAGAGGGACTCAGATCCTGCAGTGCCAGACGTGCCCCCCTGCTTACGTCAGTACATGTCCAGGTCCGTCTGAAGTTTCCCAGAGAGCATATGGATGATCCAGAAGAGGATTGGGAGAATATCATGTGGTCAGATGAAACCAAAATAGAGCTTTTTGGTAAAAACTGCACTCGTCGTGTTTGGAGGAAGAAGAATGCTGAGTTGCATCCCAAGAACACCATATCTACTGTGAAGCATGGGGGTGGAAACATCATGCTGTAAGGTTGCTTTTCTGGAAAGGGGACAGGACGACTGATCCGTGTTAAAGGAAGACTGAACGGGGCCATGTATCATGAGATTTTAAGCCAAAACCTCCTTCCATCAACGAGAGCATTGAAGATGGAACGTGGCTGGGTCTTCCAGCATGACAATGATCCCAGACACGCAGCTCGGGCAACGAAGGAGTGGCTCCGTAAAAAGCATTTCAAAGTCCTGGAGTGGTGTAGCCAGTCTCCAGACCTCAACCCCATAGAAAATTTGTGTAGTGAGTTGAAAGTCCATGTTGCCCAGCGACAGCCCCAAAACATCACTGCTCTAGAGGAGATCTGCATGGAGGAATGGGCCAAAATACCAGCTACAGTGTGTGCAAACCTGGTGAAGACTTACAGGAAACGTTTGACCTCTGTCATTGCCAACAAAGGTTATGTTACAAAGTACTGAGTTGAACTTTTGTTATTGACCAAATACTTATTTTTCCACCATAATTTACATTTAAATTCTTTAAAAATCCTACAATGTGATTTCCTGGACTTTTTTTTCTCATTTTGTCTTTTATAGTTGAAGTGTACATATGATGAAAATTACAGACCTCTCTCATTTATATATATATATATATATATAATATATATATTATATAATATATCTAATAATATATCTATATATTTATATATATATATATATATATATATATATATATATATATATATATATATATATATTAGAATATATATTAGAACATCTATATCTTATTAGACCAAGTCAGATCTTATAATCAGGAATATACACAGGAATGCAGACTATATGTTTAACATATATATGAAAACACAACACCAACTGTATGGAAGCAAAATTGCAGGTCAAATTTTAGATGGAGACCTTTACTAAGGGAAACCCCTCGTCAGCTAAACTCGGGTCATGTGACAGCTGTGACATAAAAAGGGATTCCCTTGTTTTTGTTTGCTTAGTCACCACTGTCTCCATGGTAGTGTGTGTTTGGAGCAAAACACACCAGCAGCCACAAAATGACAGTATCATGCACTAATGTCTATTTTTCTGAAGCACAATAACGGACTGTGTGTGTGTGTGTGTGTGTGTGTGTGTGTGGTTAAGTCTATATATCATTGTGAGGACCAAATGTCCCACATTTTTACCTTGTGGTAACAAATCCAAAGAGCCAAAGTTTTTGCTTTACATTTCTGAGATTAATGTTAAGGTTGTGTGTGGGTGTAGCATTGACTACAGTAATAGTATGTCAGTGGTAAGTCCCCGCAATGATAGACAGACGTGTATGTGTGTGTGTGTCTGTGTGTGTGTGTGTGTGTGTGGAAAGCTTTGCTCAGATGTTGATTGGTTAGAGATGGCTGGTGAGTCACTACCGGACGCTGAGGCTAGGTGCCATAGCAACGAGGCCAAAGCAAATAAAAACACGTTGTGAAGACAGGCTTCCCCTTCAGACAGTATTACAGCATTAGTCTTGACAACAACCCTGCAAAAATACAACACATGTAATCACTGGATTACCAGACAACCAAAATATTGCAAATATTACAACATTCTGACCATGTATTACCTGTTTTTCAAATAGTATTATGGCTTTCATACAACAATTTGGAAATCTTTTGGTAAAGATAATAATCTTTGCATGGGGATACTAAAATCTGAAAGAGATTAGCATAAGGAAATTAATGAGCAAAGTATTTATTATAGAGCACAATTATGAACTAATGATACACAATAACTGGAAGAATTGATGAAAATTTGAATAAAGTGCAATTAAATACATTACAAGATACAACTAGACTAGCTCACATTTTACTTTTGGAGTTCAAAAGTGTTTGTTTATTGCATATTTTATAAGAAAGATAACATACTATGAAATGATTTGTATTATAACATATTTGTTTTTGGTCTTATTTCTGAAATTTATGTGGCAATGTAATAATGTGCATGTTGTAATCTGTTTTAAAGAAAGCTTTTTGTAACTTCATATCAAAACAACCAAGCTTCTATTTTTGTGAATTCATTTTTGTGAACATTCCAAGCATTTCAATGCAGTCTAATCCCTCCAAGTTTACCCACAACAGTCAGAGGAATAATTTAAATGTCAGCTTGACTGTGTTATGTGCAGATGTGACATGAGTACATTCATGTGGTGGGGGAAGAGACAGGGTTTCCTTTCATTTCTGCTGCACGAGAGTGTGTGTGTGTGTGTGTGTGTGTGTGTGTGTGTGTGTGTGTGTGTTTTATCTCTGTGGTGATCGTACAGTGTGTACAGTGGTACTACTGGAGAGAAACTCTACAGAGGAACTACTTGTTCTCTCTCCCACTCTCATACTAGCATCCCAAAATAAAGACTACTAATTTGCAAATGACAAAAATGTGCAAACAAGGTGGAAAAACAAAATAAGCAAATAATTTCTGCAAAGTGGTGTGTCATCTCAAATAGTTCTTCCCGAAATGGCACAATTAGAGAGGTTAGATGAAGTTGAACCACTACACTACAGTAAATGAAGTATGAAATAAATGCAGTATGGGCCAAAATTAGGTAGAAGTCAACCATAAAAAGAGAAAATAAGAGAGCAAAATAGATGTCAGGAAGAACTATGTCTATAAATAGACTATAATATTTTGGCCTTCTAGCATCTAAAAATATTGACACAGCTCCCCTCAGTTCTCGCTATTCCCCAGTTAGTCTTGGGGTGTGTGTGGCATTTTCAGTGGCTCCCAGCATGCACTATAGGTCTGGCATGCCAGTGTTTCACTTATTCTTGTTGTTTATAAGCCATGTTTTATGTTTTGGAATGTTTTGTAGTTATACAGGTTACAGGATTATTCTGTTGCTGAATTTA
The DNA here is from genome assembly GCA_025084515.1 of Ancistrus triradiatus. Classification (NCBI taxonomy): domain Eukaryota; kingdom Metazoa; phylum Chordata; class Actinopteri; order Siluriformes; family Loricariidae; genus Ancistrus; species Ancistrus triradiatus. Next base: position 101,164 of record JAJAGP010001642.1, on the reverse strand, counting down.
AGCAGATTTTAAAAATATTTGTACTCGAGTATCACTTTTTCTGATGACTTTCACTTATACTTCACTACAGTTTGAAAGAAAACTGGATATTTTTCCTCTGGTACAGTTTGTCAGATCCTTATATTACTTCTGTCATTGCAAACATTATGGGTTAAAGTGGTCCGGAATGAACCTGCATGGTGTTTCAGCACCTTAAATAGCTGAGAAGGATAAAACGATTCATGAAAAAAGCCACCTTCAAGCCCTGTATTGCAAGGTTTGGTTTTGCTCTGTGGATAGTGTATAGGGAAGCATGGACGCAGGGCAAATCAAGGCCCTGTTTTGTAATTAACACAAATATATGAATACACACATGAACACACACATTATTCCTATGTCCACATCAAAAAGAGACTGTATCAGTAGAGTTGAGATTTAAAGCAAAGATAACCCATTAAAACCTATATTATCATCTCTATATCTGCACATGCTCAAACAACAGTATTCACGGGAAACAGCACAGATGAAACAGAAGACTTGTTTTGATATATTTTTATGGGAATAAAAGTATAAATTAAATTGCTTATTTAAACTGTTCTATAAAGAATTTGGATTTTTAGAAGCTTCTTCCTGACTTTCGATGTCTGTTTAAAAAGTAATGAGACAGAATAAAAAAGCACTCAAGTTAATAGCCTTGAAAAATTGTGTCTGGGCCATTTGTCAGCTCTTCCAGGAAGTGGCATATGTTAAAAATGTGGGCACATGGTGCAGCCTTCAACATAATGGTCATATCCATTTGATAGCTTAGTTGTGAGCTTTGTGAGATGTAGATATTTAGACTATAATTAAGCACATAAATGACAAAAAGATTTGGTGTACACGTTTTGTTAATATTGCTCAAAAGCTGTTTTGAGGACTATACAACTTTGATAGTGAATAATAAATAGCTTTATATGGCAGATTAGAAAAAAAAATGTCAATAATGAAAAAGACAAAAAAAGCACCTACACTTTCAACAAGAAACCAGATTCTACAAAACCACAAATTTGTAGTGTAGTTGGGAAACTTAAAGTGGCATGGTGGTACAGAATGTAGTGTTAGTGACATACAGCTCCAGGGATTCAGGTTTGATTTGTGCCTGTCTTACTGTCAGTGTAAAGCTTGACATGTTCCCCTGGCTCTGTCTGTGTACCTTCTGGGTATTGCAGTAACCCAACATGTGATTACTGAAGCAGTGTTGTAATTCTTAGAATTGCATACTGAAACATGACGTTGTATGTTGCAATAAGGCATGCCTTGCAACTTCAGTACAGTCTTGTGCAAAAGTGTGAGCACCTGGTTCTATTACATTATTAGTGGTTTGTTAATTGTTTTAAATGAATAGTAATTAACTCGGTCTCTACAAAGAACAAACTTAAACAGGACATGTTTATGTGAATTTTAATGAATCATGAACAAGTCAGGTAACTTGTGTGGACTTTATAAATCCCATGCAGCACATGCTTACGCATGTCCTCATAACCTGTGTTATTGTGGTACCAGACTATGGACCAGAGGGTTAAAATTCTACCTCTGCCAAATTGCTACCACAGTGGGACTGTGGTAGCCTAGCAGTTAAGGTACTGGACTCACGACCAGAAGGTCACACATCTGCCAATCTACCAAGAACCCTGTTGGGTCCTTCAGCAAGACTGTAACCCTTGACCCACAGCTGCTTGGATTTTAAGACTGTATCAGTTGTAAGTCGCTCTGGTTAAGGGTGTCTGCTAAATGACATAAATGTAAATGTACAACTGTTGGATCTTTGACCAAGGCCCTTAATTTACAATCGCTTGGATTGTAAACTTTTATCAATTGTAAGTCATTATGGATAAGGGTGTCTGATAAATGTTCTGTCTGTATTGTATTTTCTTTTAGAAAATCAACAAATCATGTAATTTAACCAGTATAGCCCAGTCACACTGATTTAGATTCTCCAATCACATGCTCAGCTATCTGGCCCATAAGTAAAAGTATCAGAACTGACACAGTGTCAATCTTTACACTTAAAATCAAACAAACAAATACATGTTTTATAAAGTTTAGGGTGACAGTGAATGTATTATGACTGGATATATAGTGAGGGCACACACTGCTTTGCACCCACTAAAGAGCCCACTGAGAATCTATCAGCAGAAAATTAATCATTTGTGATTGTAATGTGATTTGGATGTGCATGAGCTTGATGATTTTAGACTGTTAAAAAATAAATCTGACATGTGACTACAAGTGCATCCAGTCTTCATTTATACAAAAGCAAATCACACAGTTATTTCCAGTCACACACCCACACACAGGGGCCTACATGCCTTTGGGATGAATCATTAGGGCATGGCTGAGTTGGGTGGGGTGAGTTGTGTTATGTGTTATGCAGTGTGTGTGTGTGTGTGTGTACACAGTATGTGTGTGTATATATATGTATATATATATATATATATATATATATATATATATATATATATATATATATTATGTGTGTGTGTGTGTGTGTGTGTGTGTGTGTGTGTGTGTGTGTGTATGGGGGAGAGGCAAAAGTCAGGATATCCCTTTCTGGCTGTGTGGGGATATGAGTCACTGAATGTGCATACATGCACTTAATAATCTCATACCTTCAGAAAATCAGATTATTATTTTTTTAATGCAATTGTTTACTCAGATAATGGGAAATGGTTTTCAAGGATTTCTAATTACCAGCCAGTCAGTAATCTCACAAAAAATGTCTCAGATTTAAAGATCTAAAGATGACAAATACTCAAATTATTAATTTCCTTGAGCATATACTGCATTTCAGAGTAACCCCAAAGATGTTTGGTAGTCAGTTCATAGGTGCTGCATTTAATTCCAAAGTTGCCAGATCCCATGAGAGAAACAAGCAGCCAGTTCTATGGAAAAAGATAGAAGAAAGAAGCAAATTGGTTAAAAACAAACAAACAAAAAAAAACAAAGAAAGAAAGAAAGCCACAAATAGGTTACCTACTTAATACAATGTCACCAATATGAGAGAGTAAAAAAATAATAATCCCTTTCAATAAATGGACTTGCCAACTGTGTTTGATTCTGCTAGCTGCTTCCGGCACAGCTCTACACTATGTCCGGGTATGTTTGCAAGCATGTGCAGGCTGAGAAAACTGATTGAAATCAGAGTGAAATAATAATGCTTTACTGAGCTAAAATCCATCTCTTTTTATCCAATTTCTTAACTGGATGTCTTGGTCAATCTAAGACATTGGAATATGCTGTTTACTTGACCACATGATATACAGATATACAATTATTATCGGATTATTAATTGCATGTAAACGCACCCACTCATGATCTTTCTTTATAAAGTAAAGCATGTCCTGTTTATATGACCACAGGAAGCCTATGGCAGGAAACCCCATTGCCTTATGAGCATACCATTCCCATTCTCACAGATACGCACATGTATCTGTGGGTCAACTTAACCTTACACAAAGCTGGCCATGACCACTCTCATAACCCAAATCATTCTTCCTAAATGCCCTGAAGCACCAGTCCAACTACTGACCATGAGCTGCTCTGTTGGGCTCTGGTCTCTGTCACTGTAGGTTCTGCAATGGCACTAATTGGCCTTTCTTATTGTCTGTCAGCACTTTAATGAGCACACCAAATCACTGGAGGAACCTAGCAGAAGCTGCATCTTGACTGACACAAAAATTGCACAAAATTCTTATAATACACACTTAAGTACAGTCTTGTGCATAAATTTGACATTTTTGTTGACTTTCTAGATTCTTCTAGAACAAACTTAAGTATAACAAGCAAATATGAGTGTCTGACACCCTAAATTACAAATCATGGGCATTAGTGTGGAGTTTCTCAAACTCTTCACTCTTCTACAAAGGTTTTACAATACATTTGGAAATATGACTGTGAGGTTGGTCACACTGGATGCACAAAAAGCTCTGGTTTTCTGTTGGAATTCCAGCTGAGAGGTGTATGTTGAAATTACGATCAGAGCTCAGTGCAAGATAGCCATGTTCTCCCTCAAAGATAGCAAACCTTCTAATCATGTCTAATCTACAATTAGACATAGTCTTTGTTTTAAGAGGGCAGAGCAGAAAGGGAAATACTTGTTGGGGAGGTGGAACTTGTGCCCAAAAGTATGGTTGCCCAACAGAGCATTGTACAAAGCATTACACTCCCTCCACTGGCCTGTTTTCTTCCCACAGTGCATCTTGGTGCCATCACCCAGGTAACTGGGCATGTGATGTATAAGAAAATACAATTTATTAGACAGGCTAACCCTGTTCCATTGCATCATGGTCCATTGTAATCTCTTGCAAAAGTGGACAGGGGTTAGCATTTCCACTCTATCTGGATTGTAGCAACACAGCCTTGCTTGTGCATCAAGCCTCGATCACCAGTTCATGGTTTGGCCGTCCTGTACACCTGCAATTTCTACCATAGACAACACCTCAACTAGGAGAACCAACTTTTCATTTAACGTGTAATATAGCTGACGTGACATGCAGTTGTAACAAGATAATCAACATGTTAATGGTTTCAATGGCTTTTCAATATTGTACATATTTACACTTAGTCATTTAGTACACGGTCTTATCCAGCATACACATTGATACAATAACAATCCAAACAATTTAGGGTTAAGGACCTTGCTGAGGGACACAACTGTGACAACTTGGCAGAGGAGAAATTGTACCCTGGACCTTTTTTGTCCACAGTTCCGTACCTTAACCACTGTGCCACCACAGTCCCACAGGTTATAAATGTCAAAGCTTTTTTTTTTTTTTTTTTTTTTAGTTCAGTTTTTTTTAAGTTATTTTCCTAGTGAAGAGGTCAAAATCAGTAAAACATCATTTATAGGGTGGCAATATGTCAAACAGAATGGTAATTACATGCTTTAAATGGAAACCAGAATAGCCCCCACTAAATAAATAAGTATTCTTGTTTTAACTTTTTCTCCTAAACTGATTGTGTTTCTGCTTGGGAACTTTTTTGGCACAATTGGGATGGCCTTGTGTACAGCAGCTGTGACCACCATGCACAATTTTTTTCCAATGTTCCACACTGTACCACATATGTTTTTTTTTACAACTGCTAATACTGCATTTTCTAAAAGTGTATCCAATTTGTAAAACCTTAAACATAAATCAAAAAGTTAAGTTCACCAAAATAGGAAATGAATGAAACATGATAACTTTCCACACAGTGTAATTTTCTTCCACATATCAGTCAAATCCATAGGGAAACTCAGTCTACAAAAAAACAAAACCAACAAACAAACAAAAAAACATACATATTGATATCTATAGTTCATATTTCACTAAGTTTTATTCATGGACACACAAATGGACTTTTGGTTAAATTATACATAGTTACATAGAAAGAATGTGTTAACTACTCTAAATACATCTAAAAACTTGGTAGGGGAAGGCCAAATAACTTATTCCTCAAACTGTACTTTATTTGCTGTCATCATACAGCATGTGAGATACATCCTGCTTTGTAAAATTGTTCTAATCTTCTGAAAGATGAGTAGTCTACAGCCAACTAACTTGCCTTTCATCAATATTGGGAATATAGAGTACAGTCAGGTGGTGAAAAATGTCCTTGTTGTCAGTTAGCTTAATTCTACACTGAAAATTTGAGAAATCTAACTTTTCTCTTTATCTGAGAAGGTGCTTATTGTGGTCAGTGTCACGGGGGTCCAAATCATTCCAGTCATGCTTGTGGGTCTCTACGGTTGGGTTAAAGACTTAAAAAGGGTTAAAGAGTCAAATATTCTCAGAGTTGGAGATTCTAAGGAGAATTTTGGGGTCTCCCAGTCTCCAAATCTACAATTAGACACAACCTCCATACTAACAACTGTTTGATTGGTGTGCCAGAAGAAAGCCTTTTCTTGCACTTAACCACATATTTTCTGGTAAATAAACTCTGAAGGCGGGTTTGCTGAAAAATGTATGATTATACAGAATAGACCCTAAACCTCACTCTTGAATAAGGTAGAGATTTTATGATATGAGGCTTTTGTGCACTGGGAGCCTTGTTAGGGTTCATGCCATCATGGACAATTTAAAAACAAAATACAGCTGTGTCTGGCAAAACATTACAAAAGGGTGTGGCTGGATCTTCCAGCAGGATAATGATCCAAAACATACAGCGGTGCTTTATAGTTTGTGAACCCTTTACAAATTTCTATATTTCTGCATAAATCTGACCTAAAACAATCAGATTTTCACATAAGTCAAAATGGGACAAAAATATTATACTTGGTCATTTACTTATGATCCAATATTACATATTAGTGAGTGACAAAAGTATGTGAACCTTTGCTGTCAGTATCTTGTGTGACCCCCCCTTGTGCAGCAATAACTGCAACTAAACGTTTCTTGTAACTGTTGATCAGTCCTGCACACCGGCTTGGAGGAATTTTTGCACCATTCCTCCATACAGAACAGCTTCAACTCTGGGATGTTGGTGGGTTTCCTCACATTAACTGCTCGCTTCAGGTCCTTCCACAACATTTCGGTTGGATTAAGGTCAGGACTTTGACTTGGCCATTCCAAAACATTAACTTTATTCTTCTTTAACCATTCTTTGGTAGAACGACTTTTGTGCTTAGGGTCGCTGTCTTGCTGCATGACCCTCCTTCTCTTGAGATTCAGTTCATGGACAGATGTCCTGACATTTTCCTTTAGAATTCTCTGATATAATTCAGAATTCATTGTTCCATCAATGATGGCAAGCCGTCCTGGCCCAGATGCAGCAAAACAGGCCAAAACCATAGTACTACCACCACCATGTTTCACAGATGGGATAAGGTTCTAATGCTAGTATGCAGTGTTTTCCTTTCTCCAAAGATAACGCTTTTCTTTTAAAGCAAAAAAGTTCTATTTTGGTCTCATCCGTCCACAAAACATTCTTATAGCCTTCTGATTTGTCCACGTGATCTTTAGCAAACTGCAGATGAGCAGCAATGTTCTTTTTGGAGAGCAGTAGGCAAGTCAAGTCAAGTCAGATTTATTTATGTAGCGCTTTTTACAATGGAGCATTGTCTGAAAGCAACTTTACAAGTTTAGATTATCTCCTAATAACTACGTCCAATCCCAAATTGAGCAAGCCTAGGGCGACAGTGGCAAGGAAAAACTCCCTAGTTCTAGGAAGAAACCTTGGGAGGACCAAGACTCAAAAAGGGACCCAACCTCCTTGGGCGGCGTAGATGATAAATCTAAGAGCGAAACTAAAGTCATGGAGCTAAAGTTTCGAATAAAATGTGAAGTATGCACATCGACATTAAGTGGCCCTGGTATGATGATAAAATCTAAGAGTGAAACTAAAGTCATGGAGTCAAAGTTAAAATAAAATGTGAAGTATGCACATCGACATTAAGTGGCCCGGGTATGATGGGGCTGGAGCTGATGACGGAATCAGCTTGAGTGGAGCTGCAGCGGATAAACATCATGTGTGGGGCTGGAACTGCCGGAACACAGCTCGGAGAGAAAACAGAAAATGTAATTAATTATTGATTAAGAGCACAGTGTCTATTAACAATCACTGATGCCATGTCAATCACTGATGCCAAGTGTAGCATGAGACCCCGGCAGCCATTAGCTATAGCAGCATAGCTAGAAAGAGGAGAACTGGTAGGAAACACAGCCAAGAGGGATCACATGAGACATTGGCAACCCCACGGGAGGCAGAAGACAGTAACCCAACGTCTCTGATCACCATAAGACTCATTGGCTATGAACTCCCAGGTCTGCCCTTATTCTAAGGCAAGGATGCACGAGTCAAGATCACGAGGACCGAAGCCCAGTTCTGCCAGGGACCGCCCACTCGACACTCCCGGCTAACAGACAAGGCAGGCAGGCCAGACATGGCTCCAGACTTCGGGCCCCAGTGACCCAAGCCATGCATCCTGGTCTAAAATCTAGTCAAAAGCCTGTGTAAATAGGTATGTCTTTTAGCCTAGACTTAAAACTTTGGATAGTGTCTGAATCTCGAACGAAAAGTGGGAAGTTTTATTCCATAGTTTTGGGGGCCATGTATGAGAAAGCCTTTCCCCCGGCTGTGGACTTTTTTAATTCTAGGAACTAAAAGAAGTCCTGCACCCTGCGAAGTAGACGAGTTGGATTGTAAAACTTTAAGAGTTCACTCAGATAATGTGCGGCCAGGCCATGTAGAGCTTTATAGTTTAAAAGAAGTATTTTTTGTAATCAATGCGGAATTTGACTGGTTAACCAGTGCAGTGATGATAGAACAGGAGTGATCTGATCAAATTTTCTAGTTCGAGTTAGCACTCGGGCAGCTGCATTCTGAACTAACTGAAGTTTATTTATAGATTTACTAGAGCATCCAGTAAGTAAGGCGTTACAATAATCCAACCTTGAGGTTATAAACGCATGAACAAGTTTTTCTGCATCATTAAAAGAGAGGATATTTCTAAGTTTTTAGCGATATTACGTAATTGAAAGAAAGCAATTCGAGTGATGCTGCTAATGTGCGCATCAAAGGAGAGATCTGAATCAAATGTGACACCTAAGTTTTTTTTACAGATGGACTGGGCAATACTGGACCAGCCATCTAGATTTAGGAATAGATGTAGCCAACCTGTCTCTCACCAGCCTGGGTCCCACTAATAGAACCTCAGTTTTATCTGAGTTAAGTAAGAGAAAATTAATAACATCCAATCTTTTATTTCCTTTACACAATCCTCGATTTTGTTGATTGTAAGGCTTTCATTAGGTTTGGCTGATATGTACAGCTGTGTATCATCTGCAAAGCAGTGGAAAACTAATGCCATGTTTTAAGAATAACTGAGCCTCCTAGTTGTAGCATGTACAGAGAGAATAAAAGCGGGCCAAGCACTGATCTCTGAGGCACGCCATACTTTACTTTTTGAGAGCTTAGACCTTAGATTATTTATATGAACAAAACTGGTACCGGTCAGTTAAATAGGATTTAAACCAAGAAGTGCTGATCCCCTTAATACCTACAAGCATTTTCTAGTCTGTTTAGTAAAACATCATGATCTATAGTGTCAAATGCTGCACTTAAATCTAACAGAAACAAGAAAAGAAACACATCCCTTATCTGAGGACATTAACAGTCATTTTAGTACCCTAATTAATGCTGTTTTCAGTACTATGATGGGGCTGAAGCCAGACTGAAATGTTTTATAAAATTTCATTCCTTTTGAGGGTAACTGCAGAGCTGCTGATAGATGGCTTTTTCTAAGATTTGGACAGAAAACGGTAGATTTGAAATTGGTCTATAATTATATCTACAACAAGGGTCAAGATTGGCCTTTTTTAATCAGTGGATTGATAACGGCCAGACTTACTTAGGATTTGGGCACATAACCTAAGGTAAGGGATTGAATTTAAAATAACTAACACTGGCTCTATAACACTAGGTAATACTTGTTTGAGTAAACGTGTAGGAATTGGATCTAATAAACATGTTGATGACTTAGACGAGCTGATCAGTGCGGATAGTTTCAGTATTAGTAATTTGGGTAAAAGATTTCTAAAAAAGATTCTTTTGATTTACGGCTTAATTGAAACAGATGTCTTCACTAGTGCTGCATCTGGAAGGTTGCTGAACAGTTTGGTGAAATGATGAGCATTGAGTTTTTATGCCTAATGTTTTCTATCTTATCATTAAAGAAAGTCATGAAATCATTACTGTTAAAATTACACAGAATGGGAGAGTCACTTTCTGTGGGATTTTTTGTTAATTTGGAGACTGTATTAAAAAGAAATCTTGGATTATTCTTATTTTTCTCTATGATTGAAGAGAAGTATGCAGCTTTAGCTTTAGTGAGGGCATGCTTATACTCTGCCATGCTGTCCCTCCAAGCAATCTTAAACACCTCCAATTTACTATGTCTCCACTTGCGCTCTAAATGCCGTGTTCTTTGCTTTAAGGTACGGGTGTGGTCATTATATCATGGTGCTAGCCTTTTTTCCCTAATACGTTTGACCCTAGCAGGGGCAGTCGGGTCGAGGGTTCAGCAAAGTACACATTCTAATTGGTCATTTACACACTCAAGATGACTGATCTCCGTAGGTGTATTAAATTTCAAGTCTGGTAGGTTTTTAATAAACGCAGCTGGAGTAGCAGATGTGATAGTGCGCTTGGTGTGATATCGAAGGAGAAGGATTTTATTTATTAGAGATAGCTCAAATACTAAAAGATAGTGATCTGAAAAAGTAGCTTTCTCCTTGCAACCCTGCCATGCACACCATTGTTGTTCAGTGTTCTTCTGATGGTGGACTCATGAACATTAACATTAGTCAATGTGAGAGAGTCCTTCAGTTGCTTAGAAGTTACTTTGGGGTCCTTTGTGACCTCACCAACTAGTACACACCTTGCTCTAAGAGTGACCTTAGTTGGTCGACCACTCCAGGGGAGGGTAACAATGATGTTGAATTTCATCCATTTGTACACAATCTGTCTGACTGTGGAATGGTGGAGTCCAAACTCTTTAGAGATGGTTTTGTAACCTTTTCCAGGCTTTTACATCACTCCAAGTCCTCTGACCTAAACCTTACTAAAAACCTGTTGTGTAAGCTGAAGAGGAAAGTTCACATAAGAGATTCTAGGACCCTGGAGGATCTGGACGGATACTGTACATCTGTGCTATAAGATTGGTTTGTAGCCTCATTATCAAGCAATATAAATGACAACTCAAATGCTTTTAATAATGCAAAGGGAGGTACTAACTGAGGTACTAAATGAGGTACTTATGAACTCTCCTGGAATGGCACGGTGGCTCTGTGGGTAGCACCATCACCTCACAGCAAGAAGGTTGGTCCCAATGTGGACTCCCCTTTCTGTGTGGAGTCCGCATGTCCTCTTCGTGTTCTTGTGGGTTTTCTCCAGGTACTCCAGTTTCCTCCCACAGTCCAAAGGCATGTGTTAACTGATTATTCTAAATTGGCCCAATCTGAGTGTATATATAACTAGCTTTGAAATAGCCTTGTGTATCGATATAACCTTGTCTCTGCCGTTAAAATGGCCATTGATGCTGATAACGACATTAAATGAACCAAATAAACAAACAACTCACCTCCCCTCACCAGCACTATGTATCTATCTACCTCTACCTCTATTCTTTGTGGTTTTGCAGTATTAAATTTAACAAACATACCAAACAGTTGAACAAAGACTTCAACTGAATTCGTTTTTATGCATGTGTGTAATCAAACTGTTATACTGAATGATTGATTACACTGTTAGAATTAGGTAAGATTATATGTTATGTCAGTTTTATTTTGGTAATTGGGGTATAGATTATTGAACAGCAGTGTTTTCAGCATAGCAATGTAATGTGCTAATAAGGCTAAATGTTATGAAAGTGGTATTTACAATTATGCAAATACAGATTTTAGCACTTCTGCAACTTGTGAAAATCAGTTTAATACAAAAAAGATTTTGAAACATTTTCTTTCCGTCTTGCTTGCTTGGACAATATTTGGAATGTATTTGGAACTGCATTGTGTTCCAGGTATCAGAAATAGTGTGTTAGGTAAGACAGTGCAGTAAAACGTACTTTGTTTCCCACTTTAAGGAGACTACTTGCACAAAGCATTTATAATGTACATTATGTGAGATGCAGCTAGAATTATCTCATCTTAAATTATTAAAAAATGTGAATTTCTGAACATTGCTTGAGTCTGTGCCTTGTATTCTCTGGAGAATCAGGAATAAGTGGAAAAAAGGTTTGAATCCATGTTCCAAGTTCTTTTTGATGTTTACTGTATCATGATGTTTACACATCCTTTCAATCCCATTCTTTGGGCCCATTAACTTGGACGTTGCATTATCCAACTTCTATTAAGCATCAGGTAGGAGGACTGTGCCCCTGACATTCTCTTCTGAAACCATTTTGTTTGTTAAATGTTGACACTGTTAGGCCCTGAGGAAACAAATCAGCTCCTGATGCCCCCTCCATCATGAGTTAGAGTTATTTTGATGCTCAGTGCCTTTCACCTCAAGACACAGCACTCTATATGTCTGCCAAAACGTTATAGTTTTGTCTCATCTGTCCACTGAGCATCATTGTAGAAGCACTGTGGAATACCTAGGTGCTTTCTTCTCTAGTCTCTCAGCCTTTATTTCTTCTGTAATTTATGTTTTCTTTATTTACTTTACCAAAACATTTGAGGGCATTAGGTGTTCCCCTTTACTTCATTTTACCTATGTCAGCACTGAATGTTCTTCTGCAGGACACTCACTCGTAGGGAGAATAATAACAATTTGTTTTTGTTCATTCATTTTCTTATCCACTTAATCCTGAACAGGGACATCCAGGCCTTTAGAAATGAGTTTGCAGCCTTTTTGGGATTCATGTGTTTATTTTATTTTTTTATATTCTCTGAAATGTGTTCTAAGGAGGGCATGGATCACATGAACAGATCTGTTTAGAGAAGAACAGACATTGTGTGCTATTTGTATAGTACAAGACAACTCAAGAAGCCACACCTATAAACAGTAAGGACACACCTATAAAGGAGAACACTGATGCTAGTTCAAGCAAGTTGACTTAGTGTGTCATTTAGTACAAGGCTGAATTTGGAGCACAATGTCTATTCCATGTATGTGTACTCTGTTTTACTACTGTTCCCCTAAGTAAATGCTCTTGAGTGGGCCCCAAATACACTTCAGAGGTGGCTTTAAACAGCGTAATTGGCACTGTCAATGCCTAGTCACACTGAGAACTCCCACAAGATATTTTCTCTATTTTTAGTGTGATCTAAGGCATAGCACCAAGCAGACCCCTACTCTTCCTGTCCTCCATAAAATCCATGTTTGAATGCCTTAAGCTCCTCACTTTTGCTGTTCTGTTTTGTACATCCTCAGACCTGCTGTTCTTGTCCTTCCTGCACCACATTTCGAGAAGACTGACTGAAAAAAAATTGCAAATGTGTGCAGTTTTCATCTGTGATCCATACAGATGGAGGTACAGCTCTCCACTTTCTAAGAGTATTTAATGCACTTTTAATAGCTTAGAAATGCAAGCAGGTCACTTTGGGTGAAGAGAGAGAGGGGCCACTGAGTTTAACCTTGCTGTGTTTACAATTTAGCAATGGATTTTAATGTTGTTCAGAACCATCCATCTAATTTAGTCTAATATACTGCCTGTGCCTTTGCCTCCATTGTATTTTACACTCAACCATTTTATAAGGTGCACCTACCACATAAGTGCACTTTGTTGGCAGGGTCAGTGGCAGGGCATGACGAATGATTGGGTCTGCTTCACAGGGGCCTGTACAGTCACCTTTTCTTTACCTTGCTATTATTATTATTATTATTATTATTATTATTATTATTATTATTATTATTATTATAGAATGTGCATATGTGCACAAACTAACTAATGGGCCTGCAGTACATACTGTGTGGATATATTACATAGCATAAGGTAAATAAAATAAATAACTAAAATAAACACCGCTCCAAACTTTTTGTTCTTCAAAAAGGATGACGTAGCTTTGCTATAACTAATGCAAAAGTTGGGGGTATACAGTATATTGATTGCAGGGACTATGATATGGATGGAAAAATTGACTTTACTGTAGCTATTGAAGATAATGAAATGGTTTGGTAGGTTTTATTTTGCAAAAACATCAGGAACCCAAGTATTAGCCACTGGCAAATGATCCACCAAAATCCACCGCAATAACAGTATGAATCATGCAGTATAAACATACTCATTCAAAACTAGCTCCAGATGACAAGTCTGAAACAACAAAGCAAACAAAACAGACATTGATTTAGCCTACTGAATAACTTTCTCCACAGACTTACCATCAGAAAGGCTGTAAGTGCGACAGGAAATGCTTAACTTCCTCAAAAAGGTATTTATTATCCTTTCTTTCTTTGCACAAACAGGTTGGTAAGTTGGTACTTTGCTAAATTCATTAAGCATTACTGCTGAATACCTGTAAACAAATACTGTTTGTTAGAGTTGGCATTTTAATTATTGGATTGTACGAATTCGAACAGTGACCATCATAGGACTACCATCACTATCCAAAATATAATAAGTAATAACACACCAAACTTAAGTACACTCATGGAGTAATCATTCACAATCATATATATATATATATATATATATATATATATATATATATAGAGAGAGAGAGAGAGAGAGAGAGAGAGAGAGAGAGGGAGAGAGAGAGAGAGAGAGAGAGAGAGGAGATATTTATCTTTTTTTTTAGGAAAGTACACAACATTTCCAGAAGAACAGGACATTTCGGACAGAAGTTCTTCATCAGTTGTGCAATTTTAAAAGTGTGTGTGTGTGTGTGTGTGTGCGCGCGTGTCTGCTCCCTGTTATTTTCATTGGCTATGGTGTGTATGGGAACAAGCCATGCACCCCTCGAGGTTTCCCCCTCATCAGCCAATCAGAGCAGAGGTTCATACCAAAGCATGTGTAACCCTTAGTGCTCCGGATACAGGAAACACAGCAGTGCTGGAATGTGACCCCATAAGCTGCATTCATGGGAATGGACTTGATTCCATGAACATCCACTCCTGCATTTCAGGCCTGTAACACATTCCAAAAAAAAAAAGTTGGGCTAATAATGAGGTTTAAAAACCAAAATAATTGTGTAATTTTTAAAACTAGTGATGTCAACAGGAGATTATAATCATGATTTGGTACAAAATCAGTATTGACGAGTCTTTGAGGAGTAAAGATGGACAGGGGATGGACAGGGGATCTCCAGCTTATCAACAAATGTGTAAGTCAATTATTGAAATGTTCCTCAAAGACAGATTGGAAGGGATTCACATATTTCAGTTCTTTGCCTGATTTGACTTGTTTTGCATTGTCCTGTTGAAATATGCATGGATGTTCCTGGAAAAGATGTTGTCTTGAAGGCAGCTTATTTTGCTCTAAAGTTTCAGTTTACTATTCTGCATTAATGCTGCCATCACAGAAGCGTAATTGACCTTTGCCAAAGGCCCTAACTCAACCCTATTATACCATGACAGAGCCTGGCTTTTGTACTAGGTGCTGATAACAGTCTGGATGGTCCTTTTCGTCATTTCCACCGTGTGATGGTCCATCCCAGATGCCTCTGAGCCCAGAGAAGTAGTATCATTCACATAAATAAGAATAATTATTTTTTAATATGTAATATCGGATAATTTCTCTTAATAAATAAACAACCAAGTATACTATTTTGTGTGTCATTTGTTTATTTGGGTTCTCTTTATCTACTTGTTTGAAAAACTGATGATGTTTTAGGTCATATTTATGTTTCTTTTCAGCAGTTTCAGTGGTCATATTCCAAGAGTCTGTCAGATTCTTTTCAAATCAAGTACCAGAATCAAGTTTAATGCAGCTCATTCAGGACCAAAGACCTTTCAGTGTTATTTATGTCAGAACATTGAAATGAACTGTAACACAAGATCAGACTTAAGAAGATCAGACATGATTCCCTGAAATCACTCTGAATGAAGTATTACTCTGTGGAGTTCATTAATGTTCCATTTCTTTTTCTTCCAGACAGTCATGTGTTTATTATTTTATACAAGCGTATAAACCATTTTAGGCAGAATAGTGGTGCAGTGGTTAGCACCGTTGCTTCACAGTTCCAGAGATTCCCAGTTGGATTCCAGTCCCAGAATCTCCTGTGTGAAGTTTGTATGTTCTCCCTGTGTCTGCATCCGTTTTATCTGGGATTCCTCCCACATTCTATAAACATGCATTAGATCAATTGGTCACCCTAAAGCATTCCAGTGTGAAAGTGTGTGTGTTTGTGGGTTACTGTGCCATGTCTAGGGTTGGTTTCTGCCTTCTGCCGTGCAGTCCCTTGGCTCCCCATGAACCTGAACAGACTAAGCAGGTATAAATGAATGAATGAATATTCTTTTTATAATATTATTATTTACCGTACCTCTACTGTAGAGAATATCCAGATCCTGAGTGAAAGCAAAACATTTTAGCTATGAATAAACATAAAAGACTGGCTTAGCTGTTGTAAGCATTTTGGTGTAGTTGATATCTAGAATCGGAATGTAATGTGGATAAAACTTTATATACTGTTTTTTCTGCTGAGATGTGCTGTTTGCAGTGATTTTGGCAAACATATTTCCTTTTTGTGATGCACTTTGTGATTATGGTGTTTATTTCTTGTTTGATGCTGTATTTTTATTTATCTGGCTTGGAGTCAGTGGGTGTGTAACCCTGTTATTTCCTGGGGAAACATTCCTGGTGAAGCTACAATGACATTTAATTAGGAGAAAAGTTTTCAGTGATCTAAAACATAAATGTCAATTACTGAGACTCAGATATAAGAGCCAGCTGTTAGAAACATCAGTTCCTGAGCACCTGGGTTTGAAACCCCAGGCTGAGCTGGCAACGTGAAGGTCAGGTGGTGCAGTTACAGAACCACATGGTGGTGGCCTGTCAATCACATAGTTCTGCCTGTGTCTAGTCAATTTCAGGATAGGCTCTAGACCCCTCCACAACCCTGACTATGATAAGTGAAGGTAAAATGGGATTCTCTGCTTTATTTGCTTCATACTTAAATGTTAAGTTGGGTTTTGCTTAGGTTCCTGAAAGCAAATGCAGTATCAAGGATGCAAGCAAGCCAGAATGAAAGGAAGAGAGACAGTAACAGCATCATTCTAAGATCCATAACGCAATCGGCTGGTCAGCAAACTGACTGAAAAAATACACTTTGTTACATCAAAACTTGTCATACATACTCAGATCTGGGTAATTTACCATAATGAATTAACCTAATCCATGTCTGTGTACTCAAGGAGGAAACCGGAGCATCCGGAGTAACCCATGTGATCACATGAAGGACATCCAAATTACACATAAGGACTCCGAGGTTGAGTCCGAACTGGGGACATTGGAGGCAACCACGCTAACCGCTGTGTCGCTGTACTACAATGTGAACCAAGTAAATAAGTTTATTGTACAGTGGGGCAAAAAAGTATTTAGTCAGTCACTGATTGTGCAAGTACTCCGACTTAGAAAGATGAGAGAGGTTTGTACTTTTCATCATACGTACACTTCAACTATGAGACACAAAATGAGAAAAAATATCCAGGAAATCACACTGTAGGATTTTTAAAGAATTTAATTGTAAATTATGGTGGAAAATAAGTATTTGGTCAATAAATTTGGTTCAACTCAATTCTTTGTAACATAACCTTTGATGGCAATGACAGAATGTCAAACGTTTCCTGTAAGTCTTCACCAGGTTTCCACACACTGTAGCTGGTATTGTGGCCCATTCCTCCATGCAGATCTCCTCTAGAGCAGTGATGTTTTGGGGCAACACAAACTTTCAACTCCCTCCACACATTTTCTATGGGGTTGAGGTCTGGAGACTCCAGGACTCTGAAATGCTTTTTACGGAGCCACTCCTTTGTTGCTCGAGCAGTGTGTTTGGGATCATTGTCATGCTGGAAGACCCAGCCACGTTCCATCTTTAATGGTCTCACTGATGGAAGGAGGTTTTGGCTTAAAATCGCATGATTCATGGCCCCGTTCATTCTTCTCTGAACATGGATCAGTCGTCCTGTCCCCTTTGCAGAAAAACAGCCCCAAAGCATGAGGTTTTCACCCCCATGATTCACAGTAGATATGGCGCAATTCAGAATTCTTCTTCCTCCAAACAGGAAGTTTGGAGTTTTTACCAAAAAGTTCTATTTTAGTTTTATCTGACCACATGATATTCTCCCAATCTTCTTCTGGATCATCCATCTGCTCTTTGGCAAACTTCAGACAGGCCTGGACATGTACTGGCTTAAGCAGGGGGACACGCCTGACACTGCAGGATCTGAGTCCCTCTCAGCGTAGTGTGTTACTGATGGTAGGCTTTTTACTTTGGTTTCAGCTTTCTGCAGGTCATTCATCAGGTCCCTACGTGTAGTTCTGGGATTTTTGCTCACCATTCTCATGATCATTTTGACCCCACGGGATGAGATCTTGTGTGGAGTCCCAGATTGAGGGAGATTATCAATGGTATGTATGTCTTTCAATTGCTCCACAGTTGATTTATTCACACCAACCTGCTTGCCTATTGTAGATTCACTCTTCCCAGTATGGTGCAGGTCTACAATTTTCTTCCTGGTGTCCTTCTACAGCTCTTTGGTCTTGGCCATTGGTCTTTGGTCTTGTTTGAGGCTGTGGACAGGTTTCTATTATACAGATAACAAGGTCAAACAGGTGCCATTAATACAGGTAACGAGTGGAGGACAGAAGAGCTTCTTAAAGAAGACGTTACAGGTCTGTGAGAGCTAGTAATAAGTATGTGGGTGACCAAATACTTATTTTCCACCATGATTTACAATTAAATTCTTTAAAAATCCTACAATGTGATTTCCTGGATTTTTTTTTTCTCTCATTACATAGTTGAAGTGTACCTATGATGAAAATTATAGACCTCTCTCATCTTTCTAAGTTGGAGAACTTGCACAATTAGTGATTGACTACATACTTTTTAGCCCCACTGTAAATATGTCAGCATATGTGATGAATGAGTTTTTGCATGATATATTACACCTCCTTGTCCTGGGGGTAAAACGTCATATACTGCTGATTCTGCACATGACATATCCATGACAACTATTTATTGTAATATTTGGGTGTTTCAGTGGTTTATTAGAAATGTTCTTCTTGTTGTAGTGTCAGATATATACTCTTCGAAGGAAGAATAACAATAAGCATGAATACTCCTCCTGCCAATGAATAAATGCTAGAACACTATGTCAAGAGAGTCTACTAGTCCCCAAGTGCACATTTGTTAGTTTGAGAAATGCAAAATGTTCCTGTCAAAACTGTCAAGTATAGAGCCACAGCATGTGATGCCATTTGGAAGTGTGAAATGTGCAAAAAATAAAAAATAAATAAAAATATCCATTAAGCGATTTCAACACTTTGTTTTTGTTTTCAGTGAGCTGCTATAGGTACCTACATTTAAGGAACATGATTGCACAGCCCACATTTACTCACCTCTGCATCAATCTACATCTCTGGCCAGGGGTAGCACTATAGAAAATAAATCCTTCATATGATAATTCTCTTCTATGCACCTGTATATCAGACTCAAGGGCAGATACAGAGCCATGAATATAGAGGTATCATTCTCGTCCATGCACTGAATAATACACATAAAGCATTTCTGTACTGGGAGAAAAAGAGAGAGAGAGAGAGAGAGAGAGAGATTAAGATATGGATGGAGATAACACAGCGAAGAAAGCTACACATGCAACATGCTCTTCATTCTAAAGCCGTAGCATGGAAAAAGCTTTAAAATGAGGCAATCCTCCAAACGCTGAAATTCCATAGTGAAAGAAAAAGCAGTGAATCATGTGGACTGAGTCACTGAAATATGAAAATACTGAAGCCAAAGACTATAACAGTAAGTACCTGTCAAGAATAACAACTCAAAACAAACTCCACTGGACTGTTTTCTGATAACGCACCAGAGTGAAAGTCTAAACCGAAAGTGTTATTTACAATAACCATGTGTACTAGATGATTGCAAACATCTGGAGCTAACGGGGTGGATAATCTGGGGTGATGTTTTAGCAGCTTGTATAAAGATCATACGTTTTGTCGCTGAAATAATGTGGAGAAGGAGTTTGCTTCTTTCCCAGGCCAGGGATCTCGAAGACATACACACAGGCCAGGGATCTCGAAGACATACACACGCGCACACACACACACATACAGACACACACACACACACACACACACACACACACACACCATCTCACTCATGTGTTTACCTCAACAACGAGATTAAGAAAACTCTGTCTATCCCAGAAAACATCATGAAAAAAATCTGAATTAATTCAAACAAGAAATATCAATGTGGTTGGATTTCATTCAATTTTGTATTAATGTATTTGGAAGAATTGGTTAAGATGCTGATCCTGCTCCAGTCATAAACTTTCCACAAAATTCAATTTGTATTAATTCTTAGGAGTTGCAAATGTGAAACCATATGGGCCCAACTACAGTTAAAGGTGGGGCTCATATAAGACAGGCCACAGCATAGTCCTCCAGTGAATAATAAAATAAATAGCTTTTGAAGAGAGTCAGACCAAACATGAGTCACTCTTGAATAACGGAATCTAAGGAGAGCCTCCCTGCTTCTAACTGACAAGTCCTGGGGTACCTAACCAAAACCAGACACTGGAGAGAAATTTTGGGCTGTCAAGCTTGCGAAAGGCATAGAGCAAGGATCAAGAGCATTTAGGGATCTCTTGCTGGGGAAGGAAGGTGTAGAGAAGGAATTTAAGTGGAGTATATTTATCCATGTTTATGCTTTCGTTCCCCCCAACACACACACACACACACACACACACACACACACACACACACACACCCCTACACTTTCAGATAGAGATATAACATCCCAGATCTGCAGACACCCTTTCCTTTATCTGTCATCCTATGCCCCCTATATCTCAAAAGGAATATTGACTGGCATTGAGGTGGGAGCAGATGAATTCCCTGCATTACAGTGACCCGACCAGTGACAAATCACTTTAGGGAAAGAGCAACCTGTTTACTGTCTGAAACTGAAGAGGGAGCTCCCTCCCCCAAAGCCTGTAGGCTGTGATGCCAGAGACACTTTCACCTTATTGATCTTTATTGATCAGAACCCCTCCACCTCCCACACCCACACTAGTGGGGAACATTTATTTGTAAGCGAATAGAACAAGGGTTGATTTATTTGCGTACACATGCTATTTGGCACCTGAGACAGAATCCAGTCTACCAGAAAAGGAGGTTGTTCACCTGTTCTTCTCCCAAACCCACGATGCCTGCAGAGATGCATGTGCTTGTGTGTTTGTGGTATGAAGAGTTGTTGCCCTTTACTTCTGAGCTTAAACCTGTGCGGTGCTCATTTGCATTCAGTTGTGTTTGCAAAAAGCAGCTGTCTCTGAAACACGGAGACTGATGACAGTCTTTTAAAGGCTGGAAAGGCGCCTTGCAGCTCTGATTTATTCCGTTTGAGATTTCGACCTTAGTGCAGGTGTGCGTGTTGTAAACATCTGAGGCGTCCTTGTCTTAAGAGTTTCCACATCAGATTAATTCTAATGAACCCACTTTACTTTGGATTGACTCTTGGAATGAATCAGAGGCAACAAAGTAATGTGTGTCCTTCTCTCAAAACCAATGATAAAAGGGGTGAGAAGCCTGTTTAGGAATCATTCGTCTTATCATGGCATCAACCTTCCCATATATCTGCAAACCTGACATGTTGCTTGACTTACCATTCCACTACTGAAACGCTAAAACATTGCATTCATCATCAGAGCAGCGTTTCCTTTCTCTTCATATGCAGAAACTAATAGAGATACTCATTAAGATCTAAAAGCTGTCGTCTATCAACTGGCTGTGCTGTCTAAATCACTGCCGCCTTCCTCAAATTTACCTTCCAAAGAACCTATCTCAAGCCTTGTCCACACCCATGACACATAACACAGATACTCAAGTGTTGGCATCCACGATTTCTTCCATGCTGACATTTGATGCTGTATTCATTTTTTTCAGTTCACAATAAATGGTCCAGAAGAAAAAGGTTTAATTGAGCAACTGCACATTGAATGAGTCAGGCTAAGCTAAGCAACAAAGGTACATGTCAAAATAATGACAAACCCATTCAAAATGTATTATTCAGTTCTTTTTCAAACATTAATAGTGATTCTTGTCTGCTCGAACCTATCAAACTCCCCAGACTCTTGCATATCTTGTACAATATTTTCATTCAAAGTATTTGACACATACTCAACAGTTACAGAAATGTTTAGTTGTCCTATTAGTGAAATATTCTCATTTATTCATTCCTTCACTTTTTTATGTGTTTAATCATGGACATGATCACGGGAGGGGGTCACATACGGAGCAAGGCAGGAACAACCCTAGACAGGGCTCCAATCCATTGCACACTCTTGCACGCTCATACACTAGGGCCACTTTAGTGTGATCAGTTAAATTAAAACATGTCTATGTGAGAGGAAACCAGAGTAAACCCACCCAGAGTAAACCCACACGGACACAGGGAGGACATGCAGACTCCATAGAGAAAAGTCCCAGACCACTCTGTCTGGGATCGAACCCAAGACCTTCTCACCTTGAGTGAGAATATCAATATGTCTGCAAGATGACCAGGAGGCATTTAAAGCTACTATATTTGAATGTGTTACCACTTCTCTATCTCTATCTCTATCCCTAGATTCACACAGTGGCTACACATTCCCATTATTAGGGTAATTAATTTCTTCTTAGTGCTGATGTTGGAGATTAGGGGAGGAGTTTTTACCTTCTTCTGTCCCATGATGACTTATTCAGCATGAAGTAGCACTATGTCACACTAATGGCCTGTGCTATACCTCTGGAAACAGATGACGGGTCCCCAAGTGGCTAATGTGGGGAATGCTAAGCAGCATTTGTGCTAATCAGTAAAGTTCAGCGGTCTGTAGGGTATCAACTGAACCTGACTGAGAACTGACTGCACAAACCAAGAGGGAACCCTTATGAAAAATGACACATTTTTCTATGACATACTATGGTCATACTATAATACACAATGGTTTTACTATGACAACTCTACACAGCTGATCATGATTTATGTTACCTGTCATGTTACTTATGATACTGTCATGGTAAACAGTGGAGCAGTGATTAGCACTGTCACCTGACAGCTCTAAAGATCCCCAGTTTGATTCTTGGCCTGGGCTCCATCTGTATGAAGTTTGTATGTATTCCCCTGTCTGTGTCTTTCCTCCAGGTACTCTGGGATCAACTCATATTCCAAAGACATGCATTAGGTCAGTTGGTGTCTTCAGTGTCCCAGTTTGATTGAGTGAATGTATGTGCATGGTGGGTTCTTGTCTTGTGCCCTGTGCTCCTGGTTAAGCTCCCTGCAACCCTGAATTGGGTATGAAAATGAATTAATAAGTGAATGAAAAACACATCATATGTAACCTTATGCTTCCCACACCTTATTATCATACCATTGTCCTATATTAGTAGTAGTCAAATATGACAGATGTACCAAACCCCATATTTATTTTGCACAAAAATGAATCATTTTCATATATACGAATATTAGTGCTCCCTTCAAGAAGAATCACACTCTATGTTGACTGTTCCTACACACTGCCAAATGAGAGTGTGAAGTTTGTTTTGTTGATTAAAGCCAACCATGTTGTATCTAGTGGGTTAAAGAAGCTATCACTCACTGTTCTTGAGCATTAATCCAATGGAAGGTCAGGAGGAAATATTTTTAGCTTACTTCACTCTAAGAGGGAATTCATTGTCTTCAATGACATAACTCAAAGAAAAATACCTATTTCAGCTTGTGGAGAAAAGAAGTGAGAAAAACAATTCCCGACACTGGCAAGAACAAGAAGCACCCCTGAGAGCAAATCTTTTAGAGGTCGCTCTCAGCCTGTTCCTCTCCATCTCACCATTGCCCCCTCCCTCTCTGTAGGGGTAAACTCTCAAACAACAACAACAACCCAATTAACCTACATCATCAGTTTGAGGGTCCTTTTAAACTGAACCACAAGGAGGGAGTTTAAATTTTTTTTTTTTTGCATTATTGATCTCACATCAGGG
Source organism: Ancistrus triradiatus (assembly GCA_025084515.1). NCBI lineage: Eukaryota > Metazoa > Chordata > Actinopteri > Siluriformes > Loricariidae > Ancistrus > Ancistrus triradiatus. Next base: position 77,541 of record JAJAGP010001642.1, on the reverse strand, counting down.
CTTGAAGGTTTTGCTGTCACTGGAGAGAGACGAGGGCAGCATGGATGGCCTGAATTACAGTAATGGGTCATCTTAGGTGGCCATCTCATTGTTAACCACTAATGGGCAGTAACTTTTTTTGCATGTTTGGTAATGCATCACAGATTATCTGAATTGTTGTCTTGTCAGCCCTCCCTTTTCTGTTTGAGCCATATAAGTAATGATGTGCCATTAAATCACAGTTAGCCATTTGAAAATATGCTGATAAAGACCCAATATGGCAGTTAAGGAGGTTACTGGTGCACACACTCAAAGCAAAATGAGCCCAACACACGGTAATGTACTCATTAGCAGCAGTAAGGCATGGGTTGAAGATATTCCTGGATGTTTCACTTTGTGCTGATGAGACATGATTGTTATGATAGCTATGGCTACCACTTGTCCATACAGACAAAATGATACTTGATGCCAGTGCTCCTCGTGTGATACTTGGAGATAGGGCAGTGTAACGTATTTCCAGACAGCCCAGATTGTTATTTCCATAACAAGCCCCTTTCATACTCAAGACCTATGAAATTACCAGGTTACTTTTACATATAATGTTAAGGCTTGTGTCGTTTATACTTACAGCCTTTTAAACAATTACAAGAAATGAAAGGAAGAAAGGAAAAAAAGGAAAACATAATGACAGTACCTTTAAAGATTTTGGGATACCCTGTCATTACAAGCATTAATCTAACTATTGATTCATTGATTGATAATGTCACCATCAATTTATCACTCTGCCAACACAGCTGAAAAAAATATCCTGAAATATATTAATTCATTATATGGTGATATAACAGTTCTTTGTATCTGATTTTCTCATATACATTTAAGTTCATCTAACCAAGTCTCAAATGTAGTTACAATTTCATTATTCCAGAGTTATAGTTTTATTTAATGGCATGTCTTATTTAATTTTCTGGTTCTGACTATGGTATAATTCTTGTATTTGATAATCCCCCAATAGGTTTAAGAAACAAATATCTAAGACCAAAAATGTTTCACGTTGTGTCTAAACCAAAATGAGTGGTCAAAGTATGCTTCCTTGGTCTTATATTTGGAAAATGATCAGTACATGAAATCCATGGTGGCAAAAGTGGATTCACTGAACAGCTTCAGGTACTCTGCATTCCCGAGACATGAGTTAGGTTAACTGGCCACTCTAAAATGTCCCAATGTGAGTATGTTTGACAAGTAACCTCGCTTGTGTCACAAATTACCTTCCGATGTTAAATGAATAAAAAAACATGGAATGCAGCTTTATTTGAGAATAATGCAGTCTGTGTGATACTTTGTACTAAATTAATTGATGGCATGGTTTCATAAAGTATAACTAAATTCCACTGAAGTATTTCTTTGCAAATTTCTATGTTAAGAATCTTCTCCCAAGACACTTTCAAACAGTGCACTGATGGGATCTCCCAGACCTGAATTATTTGGTTCCAAAGACATTGGAGAACAAATCTAGGGCTTTTTGCTAATGTGGGAGTGGAGGTAGACATCACTGCAGGATATTCATTTAATCAGTAGAGGGAAAACCTTAGTAGTAGCTGAACAATAATGGTGAGAAAAATAAAATAAGGCCAAATCACTGCTCCTGAAAATGAACAAATATGCTTTTTTGTCTCTAGAATGTGTTCTACCCACAAATAAAAAGGGTGCCTGAACCCATTTATGGGTCATCTTAATGAATTCAGGAATCACTTGTTGTAGTAGACACTAAGCTCCTGTCAGCTCTTCACTGTGCTAATGTTTAAATCATTCAACTTATGTACCAGCCCTCCCAGGAACGGTTTCTGTACCAGAGATGTTGTCTTGTGTTTACTCATAACTCATTCCCAGTCAATTACTGTTAAACCCAAAGGTATCAGTATATGTGTGAAAAGGACTGCAGCTAGATATGTGAAAATTTTTGAATGGAAGCAAAAGGACAAAGCTCTGGTCATTGCTGGCCATGACATAGTAACCAGCAATCATCTCTCAGTGGATTATGCATTACTGTTCATTATGCTGGACTCTAGGCACTAAGCTTGCTGCATAATTTAATTCCAATACTTAATGTCCTCTCTAAAGGGGCTAAGACCCTACACAGCTACGTTCAAATCCAGGCACACGAGGGTGGACACCATAGCCGTGGCTGAGTGCCAAACCAAACAATCAGATTGCATGTCTCTATGTTACACTCACTTTGTTCTGAAAACCCTGACCGTTTGTGAAATTTCCCATTAACCCCAGGTCTCTTCAATAATGCATCCTGTGAGTTTCCTTTTCATGGAATTACCAACCTTCATCATTCACTGACTAGAAAAAAAAATCCTGTTAAAAGACAACTAAAAATCGGTTTTGTTTTAACATTTCGTTGCAATCATTCTAATATGCATATCAAACTTGCCTCCTGGTTTTGCAGTATTTAACAAAAAGTGCTTCAGATTCACAAATCCAGAACTTTGCTATTTCATTTACATTTCAAACACGCATTGGGCTTTGGGGGCAGACATAAAGGTGAAGAATGGGGAGATGAGGAGAAGGGTGGTCCCTGTCGTTGCTGCACATCTTTAAAACATGCACATCTAAAGTGTTTAGTAAGCAGAAAAGTGCAGCACTTAAAACACTCTATTCCCTCTGCTATCCTTGCTGCTTCCTTTTTTTAGCCACCAGCACCATTCTTCACCTTCAAAGAGTATTTCTCTATCTGCTTTCTCAGACCTTTGTACTTATGTCTTACAAAAAGTCTATTTGTTGAACAAAAATTTGACTGTTTGAAGGGAGTTTCTGTTCTAGATGTTCAGTGTTTTCTGCCAATTATCTATGCACCACATCTGTGGCTGAGTATGATTTATCTGAACTAACATTATCACACATTTTTCTGTACTGAGAAGAACATAAAACCTGTAAAACTCACTTATGATAAATGTCTGTAGATTGCTGTTGTCCATAACATTATGTCAATAAATGTTTAAAAGATTCATTTAATTGTGGCAAATTTGACACAACAACATTTTCACTTGAACAGTAAAGGTCATTGATTAGAAACCAATTGATGAGTTCAGACATACATGATCGTGGCATGACAGAAAAACTCAAATATGACTATATCCAAAACAACACACTGTGTACAAAATAGTAAGGGCAGCATTACTGGTGGGAATTTAATAATATAGAATACTTGGTCTTTTGGTCTAAGCCAAGTTTGTGAACCCTTTAGAAATTTCTGTGTTTCTGCATATACAGTATATGACCTAAAACAACATCAAATTTTCACACAAGTTCTACAAGTACAAAAAGAGAATCAAATTAAGCAAACAAGAATGAAAAATTTGAAAAAAATTTACATTTATTTATTGACAGAAATAATCAAAAATTACATATTTAAGCGTGGCAAATGTTTGTGCTTTTCAGTATCTGGTGTGACCTCTATGTTGTTATAGTAACTGTTGATCAATGATGAAGAATTTTAGCCCATTCCTTTACACAGAACAGCTTAAACTAGGAGTTATTGGTAGGTTTCCTCAAACGAACTGATTCCAATAATTTCGTTTTAATTAAGACTTTGACTTGTCCATTCCTAAACCTTAATAGTCTTCTTGAACCATTTTTGGTAGAATGGCTTGTGTACTTAGGGTCGTTGTCTTGCTACATGACCCACAATTTCTTGAGAATCAGTTCACAGAAAGATATCCTGACATTTCTCTTTAGAATTTGCTGATATAATTCATAAGTCATTGTTCCATCAATGATGGCAAGCCTGGCCCAAGATGCTGCAAAACAGACCCAAAATATTATACTACCACTACCATGTTACACAGTTTGTATATATTCTTATGCTGGAATGCAATGTTTCTCCTCACATAACACTTATCATTTAAAGCCATAAGCTACTTTGGTCTCATCCATTCACAAAATGCTTTTCCAATTGCCTTCTGAGGTGCTCTTGTTCATGTGCCATGTAGGAGAGATCACTGTTCAATTTGGAGAGCAGTGGCTTTCTCCTTGCAACCTTGCCATGCACACCATTGTTATTCAGTGTTCTTCTGATGGTGGACTCATGAACATTAACATTAGCCAATGTGAGAGAGGTTTTTAGTTGCTGAGATGGTACCTTCTTTTATGAGCCCAAGGACTATTACATATTTTGCTTTGGAATGGTCTTTCTTGAGCTACTGAGTAACAAAGGTCCTCAGAAATTCCTCAGTTTGTACACAGCCTATCTAACAGTGGATTAATGGGGTTAAAACTATTTGTGATTATTTTGTAACCTTTTCTAGCCTGATGAGCATTAAGAACTCTTTTTCTGAGGACATTAAGAATCTCATTTGCTTGTGCCATGACAGACTTCGCAAATGTGTTGTACTCGGATAGATTTATGTTGTTTAAATACAACAGTGTTCTCACTCAGAGTGGTTGCCGTCTCATTGATTGAAAAGCCCTGACTCTAATTTCACCTTCAGATTAACTGCTAATCCTAGAGGTTCACAGTTATGTCACTCGCATTGTGTAACATTGGATCAATTTCTTCAATTAATAAATGACTAAGTATAATATTTTTGTCGCATATCTACACAGGAACTAACATAAATCCACTTAGTATTCCAGTTGGTTATGTATTGTTTTAAAATTTTTTGGTAATACACTACATACACTCACTGGCCACTTCATTAGGTACACCTGTTTAACTGTTCATTAATGCAAATATCTTATCAGGCAATCACATGGCAACAACTCAACAGATTTAGGCATGTAGACATGGTCCAGATGACCTGCTGAAGTTCAAACTCGGCATCAGAATGGGGAAGAAAAGCGATTTCAGTGACTTTGACCATTGCATCATTGTTTATGGTAGACAGACTAGTCTGGGTATTTCAGAGATTGCTGATCTATTGAGATTTTATCGCACAGCCATCTCTAAGGTTTACATAATAGTCCAAAAGTGAGAAAATATCCAGTGAGTGGCAATTCTGTGGACAAAAAAAGCCTTGTTGAAGATATGTTTGAGCTGGTAGACAGGCAACAACTCAAATAATGACCTGTTACAAATTAATTTATGCAGAAGACCATCTCTGAAGACACAACATATCAAACGTTGAAGCAGATGGGCTACAGCAGCAGAAGACCACAGTGCCATTTCTGTCAGCTAAGAACAGACAATAAGGGCTCCTTTTATGACCTCAGTGTACCCATCTTCTGATGGATACATCCAGCAACATAAGGCGTCATGTCACAAAGCTCAAAAAATCTCAAAGTGTTTTGATTTTTTTTTCTTTTTTTTTACATGGCAAGTTCACTGTACTCGAATGGCCTCCACGTTCAATAGATCTAAATCCAATAGAGCGTCTTTGGATGTGGTAGAACAGGAGATTCACATCATGGATGTGCAGCAAACAAATTGGCAACAACTGAAGCTATAATGTCAATATGGACCAAAACCTCTGAGGAATGTTTTCAGCACCTTTTTGAATCTATGCCACAAAAACATAATGCAGTTCTGAAGGCAAAACGGGGTCCAACCTGGTTCTATGTAAGTGTCCACTGTATATATTAAATATGAATGCTACAGGTTAAAAGCTGCCCAAAGCACTAGTACACAAAACACTTCCATTATTAGGTTTCAAATAAATGTGCTTTCATTTCTCAGAAATGTGGTAAATTACTGTTTGTGGCATGTGAATATGCATTACTGATGCATGGATGGAGATTAGACTGGAACACTGGTGTATTCCTTTAATAGGACTGTTTCTCATAACCTCTCTCTACCCTCTTGAAGCAGAACCCTTGAATGCAGTCTCCTCCTCCTGAAATAATTGACTGTAATTTCAGGAGACACATGGCTAGAGGTGATTTTGCCTGAAGAGTCGGAGTCATTTATCCCTGCCTGGCCACTGACTCAGGGGAGTAAACATATTCAGAGACATTCTCTCATGGTGATCAATTCGATATATTTTGCTTTGTGTTGCAAACATCCAAGGTATTCTGCCCACACACCTCTGCCAGGTAGATACAGATGTATTATAAATGTATATAGTATATATTATAAATGTATAGCAAATGTATTCTTATCAGAGCTAAGTTACAAAATGTGGTACACTCAAGGGGTATATCACTCACTAAACAGAACCCATACACCCACTACATTCCCCGAGGAGCTGCCGTGGTAGACTAGATTTAAACACAAGAATGTTCAACCAGCTGGAACCCCATTTTGTTTAATTTTCTCAGAGTTCATTGCAACATTTCCAGAAAAGGCCCCTAGGTTGTTTTGGTTTACTTTTCTTGGGCAGAGATGTAATTATAGATGCTCTTTTCACATGTTTTAGAGTACTATATGTGTAGGTGGATGGGTGTGTATTTGCTTGTGTGTGTGCATTTAGAATGCATGCTGCATGTTCTTCTAGCACAGCTCATGACAGCACTCAGGTCAAGGAGTGCACATCTCTAACCTCTTGCCTTGGTTTACATTTTAACTGTATTCCTTGAGGGGCATTTTCTAAACTGTACCTGTAACCCTTTTCAATGTAGGTATAAAACTTTAGTTTAGCAGAATGAGATGACAGTGGCAGAGACAGATGCTAAAAGCACAGGGACACAGATGTGCTAAAGTTAACTCACAATGATTGTATAAGAGACGCCTCACAGACAAACTATACATTCAAAAAACTGACTCAAGGATGATGCAAGGATGTGCAGGAACATGTCACAGATATGGCAGGAATGCAAGTGACATATATGCTCATTGACAAAAATAAATAAATAAAACACAGAAAGAAACTCACCAAGAAGTAGTTGTTGGAATCAAATAAAACCGTATATGTGAGATTATAAGTGATATGTAAGTGATTACAATATTAAAGTAAGAGATTACAATATTAGAGCTGTACAATTGAAAGGAGACTCTATTACCCTGTTAGGCCTCCTCTAGCCTGGATACAAAATGAGAAGCAATTGGACAAGCAGCCATACAGGTTCTGTATGGTATCGTGTGGCATATTTACCCACAGATGTTGCAGCTGTGTAAACACATAGTTTAATGAAGCTGGCATCCCAGTTAGTCCCAAAAATGCTCGACTGATCTGGCAACCGGGCAGACCAAGAAATTATTGCTATCTGTGAGAGACATCCTTGGGAAACCATTGCTGTGTGTGGGAAAGCATTATCCTGTTCAAAAATGCCAGTTGGAAGCCCTGCCATGAAAGGTAACACGTGCCCGTAGGATGTTCTGCACTTATATATGACCTGTTAGTGTCCCTCTTATCATTATTAGGGATGACCAACTGTCATATGCGATGTCTCCTCAAACCATCACATGAGCAGTTGGGGCAGTGCGTCACTTCACAGCAAAGGAAGGATTGAAGAGCTCACCACGAGGCCCCATACTCGATCCCAAACAGAACCTGGATTTGTCGCCAAAGATGATATGATACCAGTCCGTAGCCGTCCAGGTTTCTTGTTCAGGACACCACTGCAAACAAAGGTAACAGTGGCTAGCTTTCAATGGCAGGACAAGTATTGGGTGCTGTGACAACAAATGGTCCAGGAAGAGACAAGAATGTGTGACAAAGATGCCACTTTTGTCTGGATGGTGGACAACAAATTTGTGGGCGCTGCTCGTGCTTGCCGGTGGATCAAATGATCCTCTACTGGTGGTTTGGCTGGGCCATTTGTTCACTCTGTGTGCATCCCCTCATGGAACCACTGCTCCCAATACCTTCTAACTACTAGATCAGAACAGTCTAGATGTTGGGCAATTTGTCGAAAAAACCATCCTGCTTTTCTCAGTCAAATGATGCGCCCCTCTCACAGTCTGTCAACTGGGCAAAATGTTTTTTAGTGCATAGTAGACTCACACTTGATTGTCATCCCATTGATTGAAAACACCTGACTAATTTCACCTTCAAATGAATTGCTTATCCTAGCAGTTCACATACTTTTGCCACTCACTAATATGTAATATTGAATAATTTTCCTCAATAAATAAATGACCAAGTACAATATTTTGTCTCATTTGTTTACTGGGTTCTCTTTATCTACTTTTAGGACTTGTGTGAAAATCTGATGATGTTTTAGGTCATATTTTTGCAGAAATATAGAAAATTCTAAACGGTTCACAAACTTTTCAAGCACCACTGTATCTGCCTATATTTGTATATCAAATCAATCCATGTTATCCCAGCAATGATTTCACAATATTCCACAGAGCATCTTGAGATGTTACTGAATAATTGGCTTTCTCTTTCATCAAATTTCGCCCAAAATTTTGATTTGTGGAATTTTTGAATGAACCATAAACACGTTGTTTCTAAAATATGTCCCTTGCAAAGATTGTGTTCATTTTTGAAAGTCAACAAAACATGTAATTTCCCCAGGGATTGTAAAGTTTTGCTGAAGACTACATAACTTGTACATCATGTATACCTGGCAAAAAAAATATTACTCCTTGGCCAACTAATTAATTTCGAAAATATAGATGTGTTGAAAATGTTTATATATTATGATCATCTACAAACAATGTACCACCCTTGATAAAAAGTCAAAATGTTCTTGCTCTAATTGCTCTGTATTGTTAGAACATGCTTTGTTTAATGGGGCAGGGTGCCAGGCCAAAGACAAACCACATGATTTCACAAGCACCTATATGGAACACAGTGTGCCCTGTTGAGTGACTGCTTGTTTTGTTTGATAGTCACTGCTTCCATTCATGCAAAGACATTAGAATTAGACAACAATAAGAATAATGCTAAAGCTTGATATAATGCAATTTATCAGGCTGATTTTGATTGACATAGAACTGAATGGCAACATTTTTCCCCCTCGTTTTAACTTCATATTTTTCATAGATAGATACGCAGAAGATTTGCAATCCCCAGAGAATGCAGGGTGCACACATAAGCATTCCCTCAATAGGACACCAGTCCATCACAGGGCTGGGTAGGGTCACTACTGTAGTGCCAGGGTTGATCCACCTACCAGTTTCCCCTCCCATAGATACAGCCAGTCATGTCCCCATGTGATGCCTGATCTGGCCACAGTGCACCACCGGGGCTCAAACCCAGCTCCATGTCGGTGTGAAATAGTTCACTAGACTGCTGTGCCACCTGAGTGCCTAGACCCCCAAGCTCATTAATGTTATGTTGAAAGTGGAATTACACCTCATTTAGCCCACATATGCTTTTGCACTGGCCGTTGTGTTTTTGTTTCCATTGAGAGTATGCTGCCACACTTTTTTTCTTGTTTGTCTTGATTTTTTGTATGTTTGTTTTGAGTTAAACTGAAAAGTCCCCATGGATCTGGTTTGGTTGGTGGTTATGTTTGTTCTTGCTCACGACAAGGCTTTGTAGGCATGAGAGAAGATTTTCCAGACCTGTAATCCAAGTGACCTTTGCCTTCATCCTTCCAGACCACATCTGTGTGTGTGTGTGTGTAACTGGTGTGAGTCAAGTGCTGTGCCTGATCACTCGTGGCATGTAAGTGTTTGCTCTCTCCTCTGAAATGCATAATCTTTTTCTGGTGGCCTGCTCTATTACTTTGAGAAAGGTGCTACAGTGGTGCTTGAAAGTTTATGAAACCTTCATAATGTTCTATATTTCTGTATAAATATGACTTCAAACATCATCTGATTTTCACACAAGTCCTACAGGTTGATAGAGAATACCCAATTAAAAAAATGAGACAAATATATTATAGTGGCTGTTTATTTATTAAATAAAAGATTAAACATCTGTGAGTGGCAAGTGTATGTGAACCTTAGCTTTCAGTATCCCCTTGTTCAGCAAATAATTGCAACTACATGTTTCCAGTAAATTTTGATCAGCTCTGCACACCAGCTTGGAGGAATTTTAGCCAATTCCTCTGTACAGAAAAGCTTCAGCTCTGGTATGATGGTGGGTTTCTTGGCAATTCCAAAACATTCATTTAATCTTTAAATATTTTTGGTAGAATGGCTTATGTGGTCTTACTGCATGATCATGTTCTCTTGAGATTCAGTTCCCAAACAGACATCCTGACATTTTCCTTTCGGATTTGTGGTATAATTCAGAATTCATTGTTCCAATAGTGATGAGAAGCCATCCTGGCACAGGTGCAGAAAAACAGGAACAAACCACAATACTACTGCTACTGTGTTTTACATATGGGATAAGGGTCTTAAGCTGGAATGCAATGTTTTACCTTCTCATTTAAACCAAAGTGTTCTCATGTTGCTCACATGTTGTTCATGTTGTTCTCATGTTGCTCACAAAATGTTTTTCCAGTATCCAAAGGTGCCTGTGGACACGAACTTTAAATTGCAGATGAACATCAGTGTTCTTACAGTTCTTACTCATGAACATTAACCTTAGCCAATGTGAGAGACTGTAGTTGCTTAGAGATTGCTTTGGGTTTCTTTGTGTCCATGTGGAATATTACATGCCTTGCTCTTTGGGTGATCTTTGTAGATTGATCACTCTTGGGAAGTGTAACAATGGTCTTTCTTCCATTTGTGCACAATCTGTCTGGATGCAGATTGGTGAGGTTCCACTCACACCTGATTGTCAACCTATTGATTACAAGCATTTAACTCGCCTTCAAATTAACTTCTAATCCAAGAGGTATACATACTTTTGCCACTCACTTACATGTAAAATTGGATCATTTTTTTCTCAGTAAAATAAATGACAAAGTATAATATTTTTGTCTGTTTTTGTCAGTTGGTTTCTTTAACTTGGTTCAATAATAAGTACACTTGGCACATCTGCAAACCTATCTAAAACCTGTGCAAAAAAAAGATTTTGGCAGCAGCGGAAAGTCCGCTGGATGTCCTTCATGTGGTTGTTTTGTATGACAGTTTTTTTATTATTTCTAACTCGGAAAGAATTTTTTCCCCAGCATTGGTCACTGAGTCTTTTCCTAAGCAATGTGTCTGTGCAGAACTAGCAGCCTTGACTTCATTACACTGCACACAGCCACAGGCTCACAGTGTCTTGCCAGAGCTGCACAACAGCTGTGCAATTTTTGCCCACACATACACACACACACACACACACACACACACCTACAAACAGATGCACAGAAGCACTTCAGCTTTTATGCTGTATTATGTGGCTTCAATCCGGCACCATGTTTGTTAATTTGTGCTTGACTGCAGCATATGCTCATCAGCTTCTTTTCTCACTATTTATTTATTTATTTTTTTTGCAAATGGTTACAAAGTGGAACAATGCCAGTGTGATGATTGTGGTGGTTTGCCTTGTTGAACTGGTCTGTGCAACCTCATCTTTATTAAGGAACCCCCAAGGACTCAATCCAATTAAATTCAATCAAATCAAATGTAATTTAAATCAAGCTCTAACATGACAATCAACTCCCCTAACATGACAATTCTGAGACAAGCATACAACTCAGATTCAAAGTAAAGAAGAATATAAAACATTATGTATGAAATAAATATCTTTGTGGATGATTTGTGTAATATCTCAATATAATACATACATTAAAATTAATAATATACATGATATAAATTATGAAAGAAATAACATATCCAAAGTCAGCAGTCTAAATCATCTAAGATATTGTTAACCCTTGTGTGGTGTGAACATTCTGTATACCCCCCTTGTCCAAAAGGTCTAAAAGGTCTCTTTATCAGAGCAAAAAAACTGCATTTAATCAGTGGACACCACTCGTTTTCATTGCAACACACCTGCCATAATTATTTTCTTTATTCATTAAGTGTAGGGATTTTATGTCTAAGATTATCGGAGCTCATATTAAACCCTCTGCGGCTCTATGGCCAAAGACAGAAATAGGACGCAGTCGAAGGATAGATGCTTGTTATTGTTTTTACGACCTATCTCCAATAAGATTTAATATCTGACTCCAAATTCTATGTAGTTTTTAGATGTATGGGGTAAAGAGTCCCAGCATTCAACTTTAATAATTATCTCATATTAATACACTTCTCTAGCGCAGAGGCTCATACCGACATGCAAACTCAGTGTATATTATATGACGAACAAGTTTTACACCTTATTTAAGTCTGTCAGAGATTGGTTACAACGTATCGAGTATGTCAATAAGCATTAAGTTAGTTCAGAGGTTTTTTTATCAACATGCCAGCTAGAATCGTATCAAGATCTAGTCTTTTATATATGACAGAGGTTGACCTGTAACATGTCCAACTATACAGCTTTCAAGAGATCTATTATTACATATACATTATCTGTCTACAAAAGGACTACTAGAAGACTAATATAAAGAAAAGGAGTAACAGCAAATTTATTACAAAAAACAGATAATAATAATACAAAATAAAGAAAGTTCAGATGTCACAAATAATATAAACTTACAAGACTCATACTGAGATGATGAATCATGATGGTAACGAGTGTTGGCCTCTGGAGAAGTTCTGTGTGAATCGTTCATGAAATCTTGTAGGTTCGTTCTGCAGCTACATATCTCTATGCTATTTAGATCCATTGATGTTGCACATCAGTGTCTTAGTAAACCTTTTATCTAACAAAAGGACAAAGTTATCACATGGGTGTTAGCTGACTGTAGCAATATGTAATTTGCAAACTGGTTGGCGTGTGTATCTTGAGGGGAAAGTGGAAGACCCAATGTTGTTGGGAATGACCTCACCTTTTTTTGAGGGAATGACACTACTCTCAGTCCAGGCAAATGGTGTCTCATATGGTCAAAAGTGAGTGTCCGTTCTGCGCATTATTGTGCAAGCATTGTACATTGCTGTAAGTCTCATGACCTTGGTCTCCATGAAACTGGATTCCATAGATACCAAACATGACACAATACAAAACTTTGTAGACTAATACATTCAGAAACAAATAGCATTTACCACACAATAATACAGGCCTATAATTTATATGATATATATATTTTTTTATACAGTAGAGATTTATTATTATTATTATTATTATTATTATTATTATGATGATGATGATGATGATGATAGTCTGTGTTGCCAGTGTTGTCCAGCGACAGCCCCAAAACATCACTGCTCTAGAGGAGATCTGCATGGAGGAATGGGCCAAAATACCAGCTACAGTTTATGCAGACCTGGTGAAGACTTACAGGAAACGTTTGACCTCTGTCATTGCCACTGTCATTGTTATGTTACAAAGTATTGAGTTAAGTCTGAGATATACTAAAGCTTACAAAGATTGGATTGAAGATTATTTTGAGTCAGTTGTCGGCAATATGTTATATATGGTCATTATATCATTGCTAAAACAACAAATCTAACGGTGCCCTAAGACTTTTGCACACTATTATATACTCAGTGTGTTATGCAGTAAACAATAATAACCATTTGGTATACTACACTGTCATGTGACTATCAGGCAGTAAAATATTTCATAAGAGCTGCCATACTCATGTGAAATACATTGGCCGAAGGTAAATTAATGCATGAATGCAGTTTCTAGCAGGATAAGATTAGAGAGATCAGAATAGTCCAGAAGATAATCTTTTTAGTGGTCCTTTATGGATGTGAAATTTAGACAACAAAAGAGCTTGACAGGGAACATATTTATGCCTTTGAACTTTGGTACTAGTGAAGACTTTTGAGCGTACACTGTATATAAGTAAATGGATCATTGATGAGATCAAACCTCGCCTTTCATTTGAAGGCGAAGTGTCCAAACTGAACTGTCTTATTTTGGATACATGAGAAGAACCAATTTATTGGAAAAGACAATTACGATTGGAACAGTTGAAAGGAAAAGACAAAGGAGAAGGCCAGAAACAGTTTCCTTTTTTATATTTTACAATGAAATAATCACTTTGAATTCTGAGATTCAGTATGCTATGCAAAGTACTGTTTTCATCATATCAGTTGACTGTCAGACTATGATTTGGCCAAAGCTAGATTTGCCTAAATTTGTTTAAAAATTAGTGTCCCTGAGAACTGAGGGTTATACTTACATCTATGGCCTGTATTATCAGGCATAGGCGGCGGACTAAACCCCCCTTACCCTGACCAGGACAATCAGGGATGAAACTTGAAACTTGGAAACAAAAGGCAGCATGATACCTATTGGTCAGGTAAATGAAGTAGGTTGTTTCCATGTTAGTGATTCCTGGTAATCAAACAGCTTAAGCTATTTCAGCTTGTCCTGTTCAGCAATGAAGGCCACCATGGTCAACACACTGGTGTACACAAGCTCCCACAAAGCCCATGCAATCTTCAATCTTGTTCTGGCCAAGCACGCCTTCAAATCACCGCGAATCTAAACAAACCTTGGAGTGTTTTGTTTCCAACCGGGTGTCAGTCTGTGCCGAAGAGTTTTCTTCAGACCTCAGATCTTTTATCTGTGTTGTAAGTGTCTCCTGTAGTGATGGATAGAGTGAAGCCTGCTTCTGTGAGGCTGCTATCAAAGGAAGACCATGCACCAGAACTGAGATTCAAAGGCCACTATCACTGCTGAAATTCCCCTACCCTCAGATCCAGTAAACCCATGCAGACTTCGATTGCCATCCTATCTTGTTATCGGTTGTTTCACTCTCACTCTCTCACTAGCTCTCCCTTGCTCTGTCTCTGAACACACACACACACACACACACACACACACATCCACACACACACACCATTATTATTAATTCTACACAATGACTTAAGTCTTTTTTTGTTAAGAAAAAGAAAGAAAAACGACAAGCAATTAAAGTTGGGGGGTGCAAGCAAAATGCCCCCAAAAGGTCAAAAATATTTGATGTTCCTATCCTTCAGGGGACACATGATCCCTAAATGTATAACAAATGCTCTCTCTCTCTCTCTCTCTCTCTCTCTTTCAAATGTGTAGTGAGACCAAATTGATGAATACAGGAGCATTTAACAATTAATACTGAGCATCAATCTGGAGCCAAGATAAAATCAGACTTGTGATTACTAAAAGCTATTAGAGGTGAGGAACTTCCTTGATCAGCAGTTTTATTCCACTTTGCATTGTGTTAACCACAATTGGACATTATAGACTAGGCTACTGTCTTATGTGATTAAACTTGCATTTGAGCTAGGTGTATTCTCATCAAAGCCAAGACTTTATGCAAGGGCAAAAAAAAAAACCCTTTTTCTAATTTAGGGAGGTGAAGAATTTATCAATTTACCCATCTGTTTTATTTGAGAAACTGAACATTTTGTGCAAACTGTCTCCCACACCCATGTGTGTTCAGGTGTGAGGCTCAAATTTCACTCAGAGCCATAACCAAAGCATCATGTTGAGGCAGATTTTGTGGAGCGCAGCCAGTTTGTAAAACCTCCAACATCATTGTGATATGCCGCAGGTTTTTTAGGGCTTTTTATAGTAATATGCAAATAAACAGACATTATTAGCAAACATCATCACAAGTACCTTTGATTTGACATTAATGAGAATGTACACATCCAGTTTTGTAGTATTATGCCAAAGATTGGGCATTCCCAGTCAAGTTACATATATTTTCTAATTGAAAATAAACATCTACAGACTATAATGGACCATTAGCAAATCCAGATGTTCAGAGTTCTGAGGGAAAAGGCAAATCTGGAAAGTTCTGCGGAAAAAAATATTTTGAAAATGACAAATTTAGTTTCATTTTTCAAATATGTTTTAAAATATATCATGCCTGTAACTCCATATTTAAGTCTCTCATGAAGGTTCAGTTCTTCATTGAGTAAATCACCAAAACATGTCATTTGAAAAGGGGTTGCACAAAGTCTTCTGAATAAGACTGTATCTATATTAGTGTACATGCTGTGTTTTTCAAGAGCCTAAGTGATAATATTCCTGTACCAAACTGTTGGTATAGCACTTTTTAAAGGATCAGTTCAATATTCAGGGAGAGTTTTGTGAAAGTTTGATGAGGTCGAACACATCCAGGAATGTATATAGAAGAAAGATCCTGCCTAACATAAACCAACATAACTGTGTCGATACGCCTTGGTACCTGAAGTGTGTGGCAGGCAAATGCGTACTCACACCTACTGCAGATGGATTTAAATTGTTGCAGAAGAGGGAACTGGGCTCATTCACTTTCCTCTGATGTCCTTAACGCTTTAAAGATGTCCCCCAGCTCTGCTCACCTTGGAATGCTTATCTCTGTGCAGAGAGCAGTCGTGAAATATACCCTTACCAACTCATGAATTCATGAATTTTACACTGAGATTTTTCTTCAATGTTGCAGGTGTAGAGATACACACCATAAAAAGAGAAGCTTCCTTCTGACAAATGTAGTCATGGGTTTACCATGGTAATGCTTCTACTGTATCATCAAAGTCAAATGTATCAAAGCTCTTCACCACAATACATTAGCCTTTTTTATGCGGTGAGCATGTAAGATTAAATGTAGACATTTATTGACTTTGTATAGTTTAATGAATAAGGCAACTTGGAAGGATGATTTTCAATTAGTGATAGAATTTCAAGACGACTCATACATGTGTCAAAGATAATCACTCATAAGTATGCAGTCATGGTACTGTGTATCTGTAGCTGAATCGGTATGAACATGTGCAAGCATGAATCTTTAGTAGTTTACAATAACAAGCTCTCAAACATGACACATATGCAGGCACACACACGCACACTGTCTCTGACATAAGATCCATAAGAGTAAGCTGCCAAACACAAAAAAACATGATTAATTGCCAATCAAAGGTACCGCATCAGTGAGTAAACATGAACAATGGTTACAACTGGTCCATTCCCAGGATATTAAATGGTCTTGACTTCATGTACGCCCGTGCCTAAAGATAGCTATTATGCCAAACTACCCATAAACATTAAAATAGTTTACCTTAAGCTAGCACTCTGGGTGATCCAATTTCCTCCCACAGTCCAAAGGCATGCATTAGGATAATTGATTATGCTAAATTGTGTGTATATATATATATATATATATATATATATATATATATATATATATATGAGACTAGTCTTGATACAAACTTGTGTATAGATGTACCCTTGTGTGTGTTGCTGAAATGGTCGTTGATGCTGATAGCAACATTAAACCAAATAAACAAAGAAACAAACACACTTTAAGCTAGCTTGCTAGTAATCTGCTATGATTTTCACCATACAACCACTAATCTACTTGAGCGGGCCTGAAATAAAGTCCTCTATTTTATATAATATGTGTTTTAAGGTGTAATTAAACCCTCATATATTTAGCCTTATGGAACACCCTGTATTGTATTAATAGCCTAACTAATTAGAAAAAAAAGTTGTGATATTGTATAACTATATTCATAATTGGCTACTCAAGCGCAACATTCTTGATTTTTTGCCCACATCTCCAGAAAGCCTTAATGAGTGTGCATGGATACATACGAACTTGTAGGTGTTGTTTGAATTTACAGTATACTGTATTATCTCCTGAAAGCACTGTTGATTTAACAAAATGCTCAGTGAAAAGGTTTGTAATTGCTCCAAAATTACCATGCAATTTGCATGTCACCTCAGCCATATTTATAAAACATGTAACATAAACAAAACATCAGAACACAACATATTCTTCAACCAGGCTTGTAATTACATGCCAAGGCGAACACATGCACTTAAGGTTCTATAAAAATAAAGTATCTAATGCCACAAACTGTGGTAGCCAAACAAAAGACAAATCCCACCTCCTCCCACATAAGTATGCTCCATGTCAAACATGATGACAGGTAGAAAAGCTCAAATATAAAACTCATATATTGGATTTCAGCTAAGAGTCAAATTGTTATTCTTAATAAGAGAAAGTTTTTCATGACTATGCTAAAATAATATCCAAACAGCTGGTGCAAATCTGAACCAGAGGAAAATGAGCACAATTAGTCATGTAGTGTGCAGTGAACTGCAGAGAGCAGGGAGAGACTAGAGGTTAGGAAGACACCTCTCCTCATTGCTAAAACCCTTCCATGAGGTTTGGAGGAAAGAATGAGGCTCGATTGGCATTAGTCACCTTTCTCCACAACACTGGGCCCTGCACAGATGCAAGTAGATGGGGAGCGGTGCCTGGGTTTCAGAATATGCCATACCACAGATCTGGAAAGATAGGGTAAGACAGGCAAAAATCTCACTGCTTCTCTCTCTTAATGATATTTGGTTAAAGGTCTGCTATAAATAAAAACCTTTCTCAAGCACCCAGCAGCTTGGCAGAGGTAACAATCCAGCAGCTTAACTGCTGCTCCACCATAGTACCTTCATATGAATGTATTCATATCTCACACTATTACAATGTACACCAAATTTAGTAAGCCATATTTTTAAAGTCAGTATAGTGTTCCCTCTATCAATTTATCTAGCCATTGATCAAATGCTATCTTTACAAAACAGAGTGATCATGCATTCAGATCAGCACACACAAACACAGCCCTTTTCCATCAAATTTGAAATCCAGGGGTAAAATAAAGGATCAACAGATCACAGAGACCTACACATCAGTGACCTTGCCTCTCCTCCCCTTGACTGCCTGATTTAGAAATAATTCCTTATTTCCAGAACTGAACAGAGGATCATCTCCCTCTATTGAGTACTGGTTCCTCCAGAGGTTTCTTCATCATAACCCAATCCTAATGAAAACATCTTACCACTGTCACACTTGGCTTGTTTGATGGTGGTGAAAACATCATCTGTAAAGCTTTCAGATCATTTGTACTGTAAAATTGTATTATCTTATATTCCTGAGTGGTAATGGTTTTGATTCAAGATTCAACTTGAATCTTCAACTATTTTGCAACAGTCATACATTTGGTACTAGGTTTTGTGCATTTTTTAAACATGAACTCTGTTTTATGAGTTCTCAGAGGATTTGCTCAGAATCATCATTTGTGATTCATTCTTGGCTGTAGGTAATCCCAGACCCAGCAGGTTAAATGATCATTGGCAAATGTTCCAGCTACCAAAGCAAAAATATATTTGGAAATCCTTCAGGCTAAAGTCTGAAGGGCTGAACCTGAGTGCTTTATATTTAAGAACCTTAAGTCCTTATAACGTGTTAACATGTTTGAGAACCAGTTTTACATTTATCAGGCTATCAAAAACATGTCTGCTCTTGAGATAACACTAAGCAAGAGTTAGTGTACCTTTTTGGGGAAGCATGGGGCATTTTGGCAGTTGTGTCTTTGTGTTTTTGAACTTTTTTTATCTTTAATATGCACCTGGGATACTCAATGCAATGTTTTTTTAATATTAACCAAAGTCAAGAGTTTGTAACTTTATTCATGTGGGTCCACTGGCCTCTATAATTTAGCTTTTTTCCTCCTTTAACCTAACTAATCCAACTTACAACTAGATTCATAATTGTAATACTCAGGGAATAGCCGCTTCATTTCTGAAATACAAAACAGAACTACAGACTGAGTTTTTTTTTTTTTTTTGAGTTTTTTCATGAGGAAACAGTCAGTCGTTTGACTGCAGAGGAAGCCAGGCTTCCCCATCAATTTAATTGAATTGGCAATTCAATGTTTACAAAAGTGCTATATTATTGATAAATCTAGGTGTGCAATATTTTAGCAAATCAAATATACTAAAAAACGTACTGCAAAATCACACTGCCAAACTCAAGCTGCTTCTGATGACAAGTCACCTACATATAAAATCAGTTTTGCATCCCCTGACACAGAGCTAATAGCCACTCACTAAAGCCGGTGCATCTTTGGGTATCTATAATGGGTTTGTGTATCCCACTGTTTTCCAATTTATTTACAATATTTACAATTTACAAAGATCAAATAACGAGATGTGTTATTACGTTCAACAGCCTTGTATTAGGCAATGCAACTAACTTCAGCTCCACTGTTGGAATATAAGAAGTGCCCTGCTTTGGCTGCCAGAAAAAAAAAAGTGACTGGTGGCTTCAACTGTATTACAGGAGCCTTATTTACTCCTGTGACGCTACTCCACCAGCATAGGGGTTGTAAACATATATATATAAACAAACATTTGTGCCTCACCAATAAACCATCAGCTGCCAATGGTACTTTAAGTTGCTTTATTGAGCAGAACTTCTAATTTCAGCTATGCTTAAACAATTACGAAAGAGTTTAGTGTTCATTGCCATTAAGATACTGAAGTGATGCCTGCTGAAGTTAGACTTTTTATTTGATTACTGCTTAGTAATTTCGAATAGAGATAATATACAATGCCAAGAAGTTGGGATGGTATAGAAAATTTTATTAAAAATATATATAATTTATAAAAAACTCATTTATGTAAAATCTCAGTGTACTTTTCTGCATTAACACTGCCATCAAAGAAGTGAAATGACCTTTACCAAGGACACTGACTCAACCCCATACCATGACAGACCCTGGCTAATGGACTTGTTGATGATACAGTGGTGATTGAAAGTTTGTGAGCCCTTTAGAATTTTCTATATTTCTAAATAAATATGACCTAAAACATTATCAGATTTTCACACAATTCCTAAAAGTAGATAAAAAAGTAGAGACTTGGTCATTTATTTATTGAGGAAAATGATCCAATATTACATATTAGTGAGTGGCAAAAGTATTTGAACCTCTAGGTTTGGCAGTTAAGTTTAACGTTAAATTAGAGTCAGGTGTTTTCAATCAATGGGATAACAATCAGGTGTGAGAGGGCACCCTGTTTTATTTAAAGAACAGGGATCTATCAAAGTCTGCTCTTCACAACATGTTTGTGGAAGTGTATCATGGAACAAACAAAGGAGATTTCTGAGGACCTCAGAAAAAGAGTTGTTGATGCTCATCAGGCTGGAAAAGGTTACACAACCATCTCTAAAGAGTTTGGACTCCACCAATCCACAGTCAGACAGATACCCTCACCAGGAGTGGTCGACCAACAAAGATCACTCCAAGAGCAAGACGTAATAGTTGGCGAGGTTACAAAGGACCCCAGGGTAACTTCTAAGCAACTAAAGACCTCTCTCACATTGGCTTATGTTAATGTTCATGAGTCCACCATCAGAAGGACACTGAACAACAATGGTGTGCATGGCAGAGTTGCAAGGAGAAAGCCACTGCCCTCCAAAAAGAACACTGCTGCTCATCTGCAGTTTGCAAAACATCACGTGGACAAGCCAGAAGGCTACTGGAAGAATGTTTTGTGGATGGATGAGAACAAAATACAATTTTTGGTTTAAAAGAAAAGTGTTATGTTTGGAGAAAGGAAAACACTGCATTCCAGCATAAGAACCTTATCCCATCTGTGAAACATGGTGGTGGTAGTATCATAGTTTGGGTCTTTTTGGCTGCATCTGGGCCAGGAAGGCTTGCATCATTGATGGAACAATGAATTCTGAATTATATCAGATAATTATTCTAAAGGAAAATGTCAGGACATCTGTCCATGAACTGAGTCTCAAGAGAATGTGGGTCATGCAGCAAGACAATGACACACAAGTTGTTCTACCAAAGAATGGTTAAAGAAGAATGAAGTGAATGTTTTGGAATGGCCAAGTCGAAGTCCTGACCTTAATTCAATCAAAATGTTGTCGAAGGACCTGAAGTGAGCAGATAATGTGAGGAAACCCACCAACATGCCAGAACTGAAGCTGTTCTGTTCGAAGGAATGGGCTAAAATGATGGGCAGGATTGATCAACAGTTACAGGAAACGTTTAGTTGCAGTTATTGCTACACAGGGGGGTCACACCAGATACTGAAAGCAAAGGTTCACATACTTTTGCCACTCACTAATATGTAATATTGGATAATTTTCCTCAATAAATAAATGACCAAGTATAATATTTTTGTCTCATTTGTTTAACTGGGTTCTCTTTATCTAGTTTTAGGACTTGTGTGAAAATCTGATGATGTTATAGGTCATATTTATGCAGACATCTAGAAAATTCTAAAGGGTTCACAAACTTTCAAGCAGCACTGTAGCAGTCTGGATGGTTCTTTTGGTTTTTGGTCCAGAGGTCACATCACCCATTTCTTCCAAAAAAGATCTAGAATACTGATTGGTCTGACCACAATACACATTTCCACTGTGTAATGGTCAATTCCAAATGCATCCGAGCCCAGAGAAAACGCCACCGCTTCTGGACATGGTTAACATGAGGCTTCTTTTTTTGCACAGAAACATTTTAAGTGGCATTTGTGAATGTAACTCCATATTGTTGTGCTTGTAATCTCTTGCCCATGTGGTTATATCAGCTATTGATGAATGACGTTTCTTGATGCAGCGCCATCTGAGGGATCGTAGATCATGCCTGTTCGGTTTAGGCTTGCGCCCTTACCCTTTACGCACTGAAATTCTTCCAGATTAATTTGAATTGTTCAATGATATCATGCACTGTAGAGGGAGAAATCCCTTCCAGTCTGTCTTTGAGGAACGTTGATTTTAAACATTTCATTAATTTTCTCACGTATTTGTTGACAAACAGGAGATCCTCTGACCATCTTTGCTCCTCAAAAGACTCAACCTTTTGTGGATACTGTTTTTGTACTAAATTATGATTATAATCAACTGTTGACATCACCTGTTTGAAATCACAGAATTAATTAGTTGGTTTTTTTAAATTCCTTACTAGACCTAAATTGCTGCAGTCCCAACTTTTTTTGGAATGTCTTGTCGGCCTGAAATGCAGGAATGGATGATTAGTAACACATTAAATGAAGTTACGCCTCAATACTGAAGGGTTAGCAGCAATAATGATGACATCGCTTGGATATTAAATTGTTAATGCTAGTGTATATTACATGAGTTTAAAGTAATTTCTCAAATGAAAAACGATAAAATCAGTAACAAGCTCCTGTAACAAGCACCATGTACAATTTCATGTATTTAAATAAATGTTATTATGCTGCTGTTTAAATGTAGAAATTTATCGTTTCATTTTTATATTTAAAATGCCCTTTGGTTTATGCATTTGACTATCGTAGCACAAACTTGATACTGTGAACCATAGTACTCTATTTGAAAGGCAAAAAGTGTATGTTTCCTCCCCCTCTAGGACTTGATCTTTTGAAAGAAACCAGAGCCTATGACCAAAACCAAAGAAAAGAAAAATCACAGGTTTTAAATGCACCCATGCATGGTGAACAAAATGACTAAGTCTGTTCTAGTTCTGTCTAAATCCTTCCTGTGGCATCCCTGTTGTGCAGAATTATTCTCATTCAATGGGAAATCCCTTTAAATGGGAATTCTCTGAATGGTCTTAGGAAACATTGGAAGCCTTTGTCTATTCATCTTGTACATGTGTAGTCATACAGCACAATTCATTCCAGGCATTTTACAACAGGATGAAGCAACCACAGGATTGACAAATGTGAGATTACTACAAATTAACTAAATGACATACCTTAAAAAATCACATTTTTCTTCTTTGCCAATTTTCTTTTATATCAGTAATTGTCTAGATTTTAAAGCAATCACAGAAGTAGTATTTATGTTGTGTCATTAGGAGGCCAGTGAGCATCTCTTAGCATGCTGCAATAAACACCTCTTTATCCCTTCAAGTCTCTCCCCATCTGTCAGCTCCTGCCTTGCTATAAACCAGCAAAAGAATGACCTCCTTTAAGCAGTGCCATGTTAGGGAATATAAGTATGAAAATACTTTTCAACATTTTTTACAACATTTCTCACAATGTATCATTTGTAATTTTCATTTACATTGGTGCTTGAAAGTTTGTGAACCATTTAGAATTTCCTATATTTCTGCATAACTATGACCCAAAACATCAGATTTTCACACAAGTCCTAAAAGTAAATAAACAGTTAAACAAATGAGACAAACATATTATAGATAATTAGTCATTTTTGAAGGTGAAGGTGAAGGTGAAATTAGAGTCAGGTGTTTTCAACCAATGGGATGACAATTAGGTGTGAGTGAGTTTTATTTAATGAACAGGGATCTATCAAAGTCTGCTCTTCACAACACACGTTTGTGGAATTCTATCATGGCACAAACAAAGGAGATTTCTGAGGACCTCAGAAAAATAGTTGTCGATGCTCATCAGGCTGGAAAAGGTTACAAAAATATCTCTAAACAGTTTGGGCTCCACCAATACTCAGTTAGACAGACTGTGTACAAATGGAGGAAATTCAAGACCATTGTTACCCTCCACAGGAGTGGTCGACCAACAAAGATCACTCCAAGAGCAAGGCGTATAATAGTTGGCAAGGTCACAAAGGTCTCCACCTGATTGTTATCCCATCTGTGAAACATGGTGGTGGTAGTATCATGGTTTGGGCCTGTTTTGCTGTATCTGGGCCAGGACGGCTTGCCATCATTGATGGAACAATGAGTTCTGATTATATCAAATAATTCTAAAGGAAAATGTCAGGACATCTGTCCATGAACTGGATCTCAAAAGAAGGTGGATCATGCAGTAAGACAATGACACTAAGCACAGAAGTTGTTCTGCCAAAGAAGGGTTAAAAAAAAATAAAGTGAATGTTTTGGAATGGCCAAGTCAAAGTGCTGACCTTAATCCAATTGAAATGTTGTGGAAGGACCTGGAGTGAGCAGTTAATGGGAGGAAGCCAACAACATCCCAAAAGCTGTTCTGTTACAGGAAATGTTTAGTTGCAGTTATTGCTGCAGAGGGGGGTCACACCAGATACAGAAAGCAAAGGCTCACATACTTTTGTCACATACTATTGTATCATTTTCCTCAATAAATAAATGACCTAGTTTAATATTTTTGTCTCATCTGTTTAACTGGGTTCTCTTTACCTACTTTTAGGACTTGTGTGAAAATCTGATGATGTTTTCGATCAGAAATATGGAATATTTTAAAGGGTTCACAAACTTTCAAGCACCACTGTACATGCTTTTGCTCTTAATGGATTTTGTGTCATATTCTCTCAGTCCTCAAATCAATGAACATGAAATTAGCTTTTTCTTCACATTTTATCCAAGTAAGGAACTACATAAAACACAATGCAGCATTGACAAATAACATGCTACTAGGACAGGATGTGTTTTGCAGACACGTCTATTAAGTAATGTTAATGAATTATACAGGCTATAAGTAATGTCTGTGTCTAAGAAAGGGTAAGAAGAATCAGCTTTGAATATTTAATATTTTTTTGTGTAAAAAATCCATACTTTTGTTAACAGAGTTTAATTGTTTACAATGCAAAACAATATTAGCAAAATGCATGCATGTTTTAATAGAAAATGTTAAAGCTTTTGACATCAGAGACAGAAATTTATGAAAGCAACTGAGAAACTTCTTCTTTCCAGTGTTCTCTGGGTTGTATTTTTTTAAGCTGTACCAACATACAGTGGTGACTGAAAGAAGTATTCTTTATTTCTATGTCTTGAAATATCATGAGATTTTTCAAGTCCTAAAAGTAGATAAAACCAGTTAAATGAATATCATTATTACTAGCATTTCATTTATTTATGGATTACAATGATCCAATATTACATACCTATGAGTGGGTAAAATATAGGAACCAATAAGATGAGTAGTTAATGTGAAGGTGAAAAAAGTAATATCAGTGTGATAAGAATATGGGGCTGTATTCATAAAGATTTTTAGCGCTAAAAGTAGCCCCCTAGCGCCGCCCAGCTTCGTACCTGAGCATGCCAACGCCTCCTAGCTCCATACCTGAGCACGTTAACTCCGTATCTGAGCCATTAGGGCCACCTAGCTCCATACCTGAGCACGTTACTCCGTATCTGAGCCATTAGGGCCACCTAGCTCCATACCTGAGCACGTTAGCTCCGTATCTGAGCCATTAGCGCCACCTAGCTCCATACCTGAGCAAGTTAACTCCGTATCTGAGCCATTAGGGCCACCTAGCTCCATACCTGAGCACATTAGCTCCGTATCTGAGCCATTAGTGCCACCTAGCTCCATACCTGAGCAAGTTAGCTCCATATCTGAGCTCTCTGCACACCGGTCGTTTGCGCCAAGGTCTTCAGTATTGATCCCTGCACACTGGTTGTTAGCGCCGACCCCTGCGCCATGGTCTTCAGTACCGATCTCTGCGCACCGATTGTTAGTGCCGATTGCTGCGCCATTGTCTTCAGTACCGATCCCTGCGCACCGGTCGTTTGTGCCCACTCCTGTGCCATGGTCACATTCG
This sequence comes from Ancistrus triradiatus, assembly GCA_025084515.1. Taxonomy (NCBI): domain Eukaryota; kingdom Metazoa; phylum Chordata; class Actinopteri; order Siluriformes; family Loricariidae; genus Ancistrus; species Ancistrus triradiatus. Next base: position 51,546 of record JAJAGP010001642.1, on the reverse strand, counting down.
TTCACCCCAGTATCAAGGTAATTGGCATCTGTCCGCCCCGAGCTCCGCCCTTGAGCCGTTCGTGGCTAGTTCCAAGTCTGAACTGAGCCTTGTTTCTGGTTCGTGTTGGCCTGCCCTTCCATTTAGCCCCTATTTGAAGGTTGTTCCCACTTACTGGCGCCTGCCTGGTCATCACATGCTAAACCTGGAGCATGTTAGGCAAGGGGAGGGGAGGTACTAGAGGTATTTAAGGATGTCGGGACGACGCCCCTTGGGGGGTACTATTAGGAGTCACACTTGGGCCGTTGGCATAGCGGAGACACGTCATAGGCATACTAGTGAATTGGGGCACTGTACGCTTATGATGTGCACTTTCTTTATTGTTTTATTTAATTTTTTTGTTTGTTTGTTTGGTGAACTTTTGTTTCTTTTATTTACAGTCGTATGAAACAGTTTGGGCACCCCTGATAATTTTCATGATTTTTCTTTATAAATCATTGGTTGTCCAGCTCAGCAATTTCAGGTAAATATATCATATAGCAGATGAACACCGTGATATTTGAGAAGTGAAATTAAGTTTATAGGTTTTACAGAAAGTGTGCAGTAATTATTCAAACAAAATTATGCAGGTGCATAAATTTGGGCACCCTTGTCATTTGAATACCTTTAGCACTAATTATTGGAACACAAAATTTGTTTTGTAAAGCTCATTGACCCTTGATCTACCATACACAAGTGAATCCAACTATGAAGAAAGTGTTAAGGTGGCCAATTGGAAGTTTTTCTCCTCTTTCCATCTTCTCTGAAGAGTGGCAACATGGGATCCTCAAAACAGCTCACAAATGGCCTGAAAACAAAGGTTGTTCAACATCATGGTTCAGGGAAAGGGAAAAGCTCTCTCAGAGATTTCAGCTGTTTTTGGTGATGACCATATTAGAGGTGGAAGACCACATGCACATCCAGCACAATAACTGTCGTAACACCCCAAGAAATGAATAGATAACAGAGCCAACCCTGGGTGAGAACACGTCAGCAATCAAAGTAACAGAAAAGAGCATCCAAAGACTCTAGTTCAAAGGCTATCCAATGATGTATTCCATGATTCATCGTTTATTATTACCAGCACTTTGCACAAGGAGAGGCTGTTACTAAAATAGAAAACAGAATTGTGTGTGGATTAGTGTAAAAATACACTGAAATAGCCTATTCCTATTCATTTCAAAGGCTTATAATAGGCTATACAGTACTTCCCTTATTAAGAGTGCATTTCTGTTTGTGTGAGAAACAGAGGGTGTCAGGGTGAGTGACGGGTGACAACCAATCAGATCTCAAAAGAATGCGCCATACCTAGCAACCGGGTCGGCCCCACCTTCTCTTTTAGATAAAAGTTCTGTTGTGTGTTTGCTTAGCTTCAGAGTCACTCTCAGATATCTTTCTCTGAATCACTCTTATGCTAAACTCCTGGCTATGAGTTTTTTAGGCTAAGTTAGGATCTCTATGTGAGAAAGTGTTAAGGTGGCCAATTGGAAGTTTTTCTCCTCTTTCCATCTTCTCTGAAGAGTGGCAACATGGGAGCCTCAAAACAGCTCACAAATGGGGCCTGAAAAACAAAGGTTGTTCAACATCATGGTTCAGGGAAAGGGAAAAAGCTCTCTCAGAGATTTCAGAGCTGTCAGTTTCCCACTGTGAGGAACATAGTGAGGCAATGGAAATGACCCAGACCACAGGCCACAGTTCTAGTTAAGGAACTCCCGAAGTGGCAGACCAAGAAAAATCCTCAGATAGGCAGAGGCGAAGGATGGTGAGAACAGTCATAGTCAAGTCACAGACCACCTCCAAAGACCTACAACCTCATCTTGCTGCAGATGGTGTCACTGTTCATCGTTCAACTATACAGCGCACTTTGCACAAGGAGAGGCTGTATGGGGAGAGTAATGCAGAAGAAGCCTTTTCTGCAGACACGCCACAAACAGAGTCACTTGAGGTGTGCTACAGCACATTTGAACAATCCAGCTTCATTTGGAATAAAGTGCTGTGTCTGATGAAACTAAAATTGAGTTATTTGGACATAACAAGGAGCGGAAAAAAAACACAGCATCCCAAGATAAACACTTGCTACCCACAGTAAAATTTGGTGGCGGTTTCCATCATGCTGTGGGACTGTGTGGCCAGTGCAGGTACTAGGAATCTTGTTTAAAGTTTGAGGGTCCGCATGGATTCCAGTTAATATCTCCAGATTTTTTTGAGAACAATGTTTCAAGAATCAGTGACAAAGTTGCACCGAGGCCAACGACCCCAAACCCTGCTCAAAATCTACTAAGGCATTCATGCAGAGAACCAGTACAACGTTCTGGAATGGCCATCTCAGTCCCCAGACATGAATATTACTGAAAAATGTGGGCTGTCCATGCTCGGAAACCATCAAACCTGACTGAAAAACTGGAGATGTTTCTAAAGAAGAAATGGTCCAAAAGCACCTTCAACCAGAATCCAGACGTGAAGCTGTAGGTAGCGTTTTAGCGGCTGTTATTTCTACAAAAGGAGGATCTACTAAATATTGATGTAATTTTTCTTTTGGGGTGCCCAAATTTATGCACCTGCCTAATTTTGTTTGAATAATTACTGCACACTTTCTGTAAATCCTATAAACTTAATTTCACTTCTCAAATATCACTGTGTTCATCTGCTATATGATATATTTAAGTTGCTGATCTGAACAACCAATGATTTATAAACTAAAATCATGAAAATTATCAGGGGTGCCCAAACTTTTTCATACGACTGTATTTATATTTTGGATCATCACTTCCATCTGGAGCAACTGTATTTGGATCCTAAAAATCCTTTATATTTTTTATTTTTATGGTTCGCCTGCCTTTTTAATATGGCAAACCGTAACACAAATTTATAAGTAGGTCCTAGTAAAAGGTCCTAAAAAAAATAAAGCATCTTAAGCCCTAAAAGAGCTCCTAAGGTGAAAACTGTAAAAACTGTAAGGTGAGAAGGGAGGAGGACATTTAGGAGGCTTATGAGTTCTATTCAGCAGAGGAGAAAATGGCAGAAAGACGTCGAGGCAGCAGAACGTTCTCCAAACACTGAATAACAGTGAGTTAATCGAACACTACAGATTATATCATGCAAGATTCATGTTTGTGGTTGACCTTATTAGAGGTGTACTCACATGTTCTATCCTGGGTTTTCAGTCATGTGATGCAGAAAGTGGTGCCCAATCACAGTGTGTAATAGTCCACAAGGTCACAAAGGAACCCAGGGTAACTTAGAAACTAAACTAAGAAACCAAAGGCCTCTCTCACATTGACTGATGTTAATGTTAACAACAGTGGTGTGCATGCCAGCGTTACAAGGAGAGATCCACTGCTCTCCAAAAGAGAGAGATGCCTATAAAGGCCTATAAAGGTCACATGGACAAGCCAGAAGGCTATTAGAAAAATGTTTTCCAGATGGATGAGACCACATTCGATTTTTTTAGTATAAATGAGATGTGATATGTCTGGAGAACGGACAATACTGCATTCCTACATAATAACCTTATCCCATCTGAGGAACATGGTGGTTGTAATATCATAGTTTGGGCCTGTAATGACATATCCAATAGAAATGTGGCGGAAGCACTTCATATGTAGAAATGCACCAACATTCCATAGTTGAAGCTGTTCTGAACAGGGGAGTAGGCTAAAATTCAACATTTACCAGAAATGTTTAGCTTACACAATGGGGTCACACCAGACACTGAAAGAAAAGGTTCACACACATTTGCCATTCACAGATATGCAACATTGGATCATTTTTCTTAAATAAATGACCAGCTAAAATACTTTTGTCTCTGTTTTTAATTGGTTTGTCTTCATCTGATTATAGGGCTTGTGGGAACATCTGGTGATGTTTAAGGGCATATTTATGTAGAAATGTAGAAAATTCTAAAGGATTCACAAACATTCAAGCACCATTGCACATGCTTATGTGCATATGTGATAGCCTTCTTTATTTCCACTTTATTTCACTAGTGAATAGATTATGGTTATTGGTCCTGTTTTGCACTTGATTTATTTGTGTGTGGGTGTCTGTGTGTGTGTTTAAAAAGCACATACACGTACACACAACAAGAACAAAACTTTTATTGTCTCACCTAATGATCACATGGGAGGGAAATGAAAGTGAGCAGATGTAATGTGATTCTCCTAATAAAACATCTGTCAAAACACAACTAGGGATTTACCAGTCTGTCCTCTTTCTATCTCAGATGGCTGATTGAAATATTACTTGATCAAGTCAAAGACATCAAGCCTAATATGACAATTATACACTTGAACTACAATGCCAACTAAGAGCCCTTCACGGTAATGAAACTCGCGATGAGTTAATTAGATCCTTCCATGGCCAAAAGTCTGTCTGTAGAGTGTCCTACCTTTTCATGCTGATCCAGAATGTGATTAACATGAGGGCCACTGAAGCAATATTAACAAAAGGTTATTACATAGCTAAGTCCTGAACTCAGCTCATGCATTTCACAGGCAAGTCCATTGTCCACTCTTATTGGTATATTATCTATTCAATTCACAATATCAATTCAATTCACAAATGTGGTCTTGGGATTTGATTAATATCTGAAGTCCAGTTATTTGATTGCTTTGTGCCACTAGGAACGGAGCATATGGTGACGTAGAGGAAAGGACACATTACCTACTACTGCCCTTGGTTTAGTATCCTTTAATGGTTGAGCATTCGGTGACATCTGCTCAACTGCCCTTGCCCTAAGTGCTGATGTTTTTTTTTTCCCCCACTTTATCATGTGATCTGCACATGCATATGTGCCATTATACTTGCAGTGCAGCCAGAAGGGACAAATGTAAGAGAAAGCAGTACAAAGATACAGAGTAATTACTGCTGTGCTTGTTTTCACTGTAAGGAGCTCCTAATGTCCCATTTAATACCATTTTGAATCCATAACAGCATTTAGCTCAGTTAATTATTCTAAAATCTTAAAACAAACACAGAATCTGCAGGTTTAATGTGATTTCTAGCTGCCGCACAGGGCTCCTGGGGTATTGGCCGTGCTGCTTCTTTTCCATTTGAGACCAAAGTAATCAAATGATTTGCAATGCCCCCTCTTTCCCTGTTTGCTTTCTGGTGAGAGGCAAAATGTGGCATCTTAAAAGATAAGGAATCAGCTTATGTTCTTTTTGATTTGATCAACTCAGGCAAGAGTAGTGCTTCAAGGTCTGCTCTAAGTAGTGCTTCGGGTTCATATAAAAACTGAATGAGAAAGTTGACCTCAAACACATATAAAAACGTACTGATCCTTGCTTATCCCATAAAAACAATGGATTGTGTGTGTGTATGTGTGTGTGTGTGTTTTATGTTTGCAGTACAGCTAATGGGTTAACATTTCTTAGCCTGTATATTAAGGGATGGAAGGAATGCAGTGTACTGACATATCAATACTAGGTCAAAAAATAGACAGCTTTTGCATGAACCTATAATTATGTTGTGAAACAAAGGCTACTCCATGAGTAAGATTGCAAAAAAAAAAAAAAGAGATTTCATACAACAGTGTCAGTATTGTCTTGAAAGCAGTAGAAAATTAGATCTAACCAACCTATAAAAATAGCAAAAGGCCCAGACGAACAACTGCACAAGTGTGTCAGCATATGTATTTTAACAGTTATATAAACAGTTATTTTAAAGGGATCCTCATTATGAACAGCACTTATTCTATTAAAGGGTAGAGTCAAAGTATCCCCACATAACAGTCTGAATTATCCATAGTATGAATTCAAAAAGGTACTGGAAAAAGGTTCTGGTGACTTGATGACATGACACATACAGTAACTATGCTGGTAGAAGGTGGTAAATTGTAGTCATAAAGGGATGCATATGGTCAGCAACAATCCTCACAGAGGCAGTAGCATTAGTTTGTTATTGGAGGGCCTCCTTGTCTACGTAATGCAATCCTTTACTGTTCAGCATGCCAAGATTTGGGGAATGTGATGTGACATATCAGCTCAAACAATAATGTTACTGTTGATGTTTTTTTAGACTAGGTACCCAGAGTTTTAGCTACAGAGACTGCATCTCCCTAATTTAACAGTTTAGTGTTTATTGTATGTTTACTAGTTAAATTAATATCTACAATAAAGCTAAAATAGTATATGATAATGTACACCTAGAGTCTGAGACTAAATATGTGACTTATGTATGCTAGGTTAATAGTTAGCATTTTACCATTTACCATTGATAGCTTAGGTGATTAATGAACTAAATAATGTTCATGTTTAGTAGAGTAATGACTAATGTTGTACTGTATTTGACATACTATTATTCAACAGATATGATTAAAAATAAATGAATTACTGAAAATGAAAACTCAAATTCAACATTTTTTATTCCACTTGAGTAACTCTAGCTCATCAAACAACTGTTGAGGCTGCCAGGAAAACATAAGGGGGCTTCCAAAATGAATATTTATAGTTCCTATTACTTTTAATTAGAATGAATATGTGTTGAGGTTACTATGCCAGTTTCCTGAGTCATGTGCTGATGCAGATTGCTGCTATGGGAAGCATAAGTACTAAAAAGCTTTGCTTGATTGGGTAACCATTGTCTTGTTCTCCTCTCCCTAAGGTCATAGTGTGACTCATCTAAGTGGAGTGTGCATTGCAACCTACTATCAGTTGACCACATGCCTGACCACTGAAAGCCTGATGCACTCAGGAGGTTAAGTACCAACTGGACCCATAGCAAATGCCAAATTCCCAGAGGCATCATAGTTAACAAATGACTGCCTCATGTGAGCTGTTTTTTTAATACTGGTGAAACAGAGATGAGGAACCAGCAGCCAAGTTTTATTTTAGAGGTGCACTGTTCAGAGGAAGAGTCCTATCTGTCAAAGCTTTACACCTTGTTAGCATTCATTTCAACTCCATCACTGCCAAGGCAGAAAAACAACCAGAGCTCACCTATGTCAACGTGAATTTTTTGTTATACTCAGTTGTTTATTTGTGCACCCTCTAAATGGCTAACTAGACAGCATGCATAAGGACGTGCAGTAAATCATTGCATTCTGTGATCTTTATCACTCCATTGTTAAGTCATTATGAAAAACAACAATGCACTCAATATTTGTCAGCATTCAGCAGCTAATGGGACGATATGGCCACCGTTGGTCATTTACAGTGAATAGCCCACATATCTTGTAGTTATATCAATTTGCACCCAAAATATTATCTTACTGTGCATTCTATCTTTTTGCTGGTATGAAGGTTTTGAAGGTCCAATACAAATTTCAATGAATTGCATCTGTCAAATTTTAATATCACCCTACAAACATAGCAAGCTGGAAATACATTTACAGATTGAATTGTGGCTTTAGGAAATGCAGAAAACATAGAAAAAAGGCTTTCAGGACTGTACAATAATGCCGCAATGCCATAATGTTGTATGTAGTGTAGCTGAAATTAGATTATCCCAAATGCATTGCAGGGAGAGTGAAATCCTAGCCAACTGTTAAACATGAGACACATTAGAAAAGTGCAGGATCTGGATTTACAAATTACAGGTTACTTTATGTGATGACACATAATCAGAATAAGCATTGTTATAGTTTAAAGAATACTAAAACTTAAGAGAAAGCAGTTATATATTGTCAATAACAAAATAAATGGGCAGTGGCATGCATCAACGAATGCTGGACAGGTTGAAACATTGGATAAGGGTGCCTACTAAATGCTTTACATTAAAATCCAGATGATATGTACATTTACATTTACAGCATTTAGCAGATGCCCTTATCCAGAGCAACTTACAATTGATACAGTCTTACAATCCAAGCAATTGTGGGTTAAGGGTCTTGCTCAAGGACCCAACAGTGGCAGCTTGGAAGAGGTGAGATTTCAACTCTGGACCTTCTGGTCCATAGTCCAGTACCTTAACCGCTAGGCTACCACAGTCCCACATGTACTGTTAAACTGTTATACTGTTAAACACTGAAAGATCATTATACCCAGACTGCCAGAGTATAATGATAACTCCTTCAAAAGTCTGACAACACTAATGAACTGCTTGTTTGGATCTTTGTGGAGAAAGTTTCATACTTCAGGGTACTGAACGAAAACAAATCAGAGCTTGGCAACAACTACTTGAAGATCAAAGAATATCTGAGTGAAGACTGTCATGGACTTTACTTCCACAGTCACTTTGGCATAAACCCATCAAGCATTTATGGGGCACTTGAAGACAGAGAAATCCAAGCATTCAGTAACATCACAAGATGCTCTTTGGAATATAGTGAAATCATGCAGGGATTACAGCACAACGAGTTTGCACAAACTTATGGAGTCCGTGACAGCTCATGCTGTCATTACAGCAAATGAGGGAACATACCAAACACTAATAAATCTTGAAGTAATATGATTTTTTGCAAAGATTCAACTTATCACTTACAGATTGTCATGATGATTACATTATATGATTTATAATGTTAGATACTGTATTAAATGTGGCGGTCTCACACAATGTCTGTGTGAATTTCCTCCAGGTACTCATCCTGGTATACCCCTCACATTCCAAATACATACTACTTGGTGGATATGACTACTCCTAACTGCCTATTTTTGTGAGTAGGTAGATAACATGCACTTCCCTACAATGCAATGGGATTTACCTTGAACTCTTTGTGCCCAGTGTTTCCTAGATAGGTGATTATTTAAATGGATAAATTGTGCTTGAAACAACATTTACCCATCACTTTCTTTTGACTATCATACAGAATGTACTCTCTTTTCCAGAGTGAATTTGTCTTCTCCATCATTGACATGCAGTATCCTCATGATTGCATGATTTGGCCATGGTCTAAGAACTATATTTAGTTAAAGCTCTGCTAGGAGATACTGCAAGTGCAGAAACCTACTCAGCAATAAAGAATAAACACAAAGGTCAGGTCACGATCCTGCAGGTAATTCTCCATGGGACAGACAAACAAATGATTTAGCACAAAAGCATATGAAGGAATATGAAAAGCTATCTGTAGTTGTTTATATTTGAAGTTTCTAGACTGGCATCTTTAGAATAGGAACAACTCTTGTCTCTTGAGAACTGTAACATTGCCATATCTCAAAGAGTTTGTCATGAATGTGACAAAGGGGGGTAAGGAATTGGATCTAATTTGATGGAATTGTATCCAGCAGACTGGTGGTAGAATTGCTGTATGAGAACATCTTTAGAGAACTGAGAAAAGTATTGGGAAGTTGCAGGTCAACACTGAGTATAGTGGCAGGAGACAAAGAGTGGTGGATTTTGTAGACACCTTCAGTCTTCAGCAGTTAGGGATGATTATGAAGGTGAATAAGGGATGAAGATTGATAAAAAAGATTACATGTAACCTATGTAAGTTATAAGCATATATATGTAGCTTTCTTTTTAGGAGGATGTCAAGGGGAAAACGCTGACAGTATGAGCTTTTAGCAGTATGACAGAAGATCAGCATTATGAATTCCTTTACTTCTCTTTGGTTACCACATACAGTGATGTTTGAAATATTGTGAATCCTTTAGAATTTTTTATATTTCTGCACACATAAGATTTTCACACAAGTCCTAAAATAGATAAAGAGAACCCAGTTAAACAAATGAGACAAAAATATTATACAGTCGTGCTAGAAAGTTTGTGAACCCTTTAGAATTTTGTATATTTCTGCATAAATATGACCGAAAACATTATCGGATTTTCACATAATAATTAAAAATAGATAAAATGAACCCAGTTAAACAAATGAGACAAAAAATATTATACTAGGTCATTTATTTATTGAGGAAAATGATCAAATATTAAATATTAGTGAGTGGCAAAAGAATGTGAACTTCTGGGATTAGCAGTTAATTTGAAGGTGCATTCAGGAGTTTTCAATCAATGGGATAACAATCAAGTCTGAGTGGGCACCTTGTTCTATTTAAAGAACAGGGATCTATCAAAGTCTGCGCTTCACAACACATGTGTGTGGAAGTGTATCATGGCACAAACAAAGGAGATTTCTGAGGACCTCAGAAAAAGAGTTGTTGATGCTCATCAGGCTGGAAAAAGGTTAAAAAACCATCTCTAAAGAGTTTGGACTCCACCAATCCACAGTCAGACAGACTGTGTGTACAAACGAAGGAAATTCAAGACCATTGCTATTTTCCCCAGGAATGGTCGACCAACAAAGATCACTCCAAGAGCAAGGCGTGTAATAGTTGGCAAGGTCACAAAGGACCCCAGGGTAACTTCTAAGCAACTGAAGGCCTCTCTCACATTGGGTTAATGCTAATGTTCATGAGTCCACTATCAGAAGAACACTGAACAACAATGGAGTGCATGGCAGGGTTGCAAGGAGAAAGCCACTGCTCTCCAAAATGAACATTGCTGCTTGTCTGCAGTTTGCTAAAAATCATGTGGACAAGCCAGAAGGCTATTGGAAGAATGTTTTGTGAATGGATGAGACCAAAAGAGAACTTTTTGGTTTAAAAGAAAAGTGTTATGTTTGGAGAAAGGAAACACTGCATTCCAGCATAAGAAACCTTATCCCATCTGTGAAACATGGTGTATCATGGTTTGGGCCTGTTTTGCCGCATTCTGGGCCAGGACGGCTTGCCATCATTGATGGAACAATGAATTCTGATTATATCAGATGTTATGTTTGGAGAAAGGAAACACTGCATTCCAGCATAAGAACCTTATCCCATCTGTGAAACATGGTGTATCATGGTTTGGGCCTGTTTTGCTGCATCTGGGCCAGGACGGCTTGCCATCATTGATGGAACAATGAATTCTGAATTATATCAGAGAATTCTAAAGGAAAATATCAGAACATCTGTCCATGAACTGAATCTCAAGAGAAGGTGGGTCATGCAGCAAGACAACGACCCTAACCCTTCCAAAGAATGGTTAAAGAAGAATAAAGTTAATATTCTGGAATGGCCAACTAGGTTCTATTTATCTACTTTTTCTGATTATGATTTAGGTCATATTTATGCAGAAATATAGAAAATTCTAAAGGGTTCACAAACTTTCAAGCACCACTGTAGCACATACAACACTCATGGAGCTTTTCTTGGCTTGGTAGAGACAGAACAGAGCAGGTCAACTCATGAGGAAACCAAAGGAAAGGAAGGTTTTGTGGCTGAAAAGAGTGTGAAAGTAGACATGTTAATGTCATGAGAAACGTGGGATTAGCAACAGGAAACTATGTTAGGACGAGAGTGAAGGATATGAAGTAACAGTTTGAGTGATGAAGCAGCGGTACATTTACCTAGCTAAGAGTAATGCGTAATTTATATAAAGAGATGATTGGAGAGGGATGCATCAGAAAGAATGGAACAAGACTCTAATAAGGTTGAGACTAGGCTTTTTCTACTTGCAGGAAAAAGACAAAGCTGGATTTCCAGCTCTTCAGTGAATTATCCTAGGGCACCATATTGTTGATACAATCTTATAACAATAATACTGAGGTCAGTGGGGGATGCAACAGTAACAGCAAGGAATATAAATTATGAGATGTCAAGATTAGTACGTGCAAATGAAGCAATGAACCATTTCTGGGACAAAAGCAAATCTATACCATCACCCCTTCCAGATTACCATGAAGAGTGATAGAATGTTACATGCAAAACAGCTGGCATCCCTGCATTCCCAGGTGATGACAGAGATAACAAGGTCAAAAGGCTAAATCAGAGCTAAGTTGTTTTAGTTACCTACATGGGACAATAAATCAAAACCTAAAACCTCAATAGCAAAACAGCATGAACACTCAGTATGAGCTTGTATGACTTTATGCGTCTTTTGTGGTTTGCTTCTTTGCTAGGAAGGTCAACTTTGGCTTTTGGACAGGCACTGCATGATCAGTTGTTGAATAACCTAAAAGCATTGCGCAAAACTTCAGCTTTACAGGAGTGTATGACTTTACTAGCCAGATGGGGGTTGCTGGGAGTTCACTGGCTGTTCCAATCTCTTAAAGGGCTTCTCCCTGAGACACAGACATGCTCCAGCTGTGAACTTAAATCACTCGTAAGCCAGCACACACATTTGAATCATATTGTGAAGGGTATACACTGCTCTATCACCCACATCTTGATCAATTTGAGGCTCACATCCAACTTGGCTTATAACAGGCCATCTCCAGGTCACAGTGTGGCTGTTTTATTTGGATTTTAACATGTAATGACTGTTACAAGTATTCTAGGAATCCCAAAAATCAGAACCAAATGATTGTTTTGCTTCTCGTCAAGCATGTGTGCATTTGACTGCAGGCTATAAGGCAAATTGGGGGAGTGTCTACACATCTGTTCAGCATAAGAGCATGCTGACAGCTGTGTGAGCTCTCTCTTATCCCAGCTGGAAAAAAAACACACCCTTGTGCATGATGGTGGAACTCCTATCTGTGCTGGGTGGATCCTAGAACCAGAGAGCATATCTCTGAAATCCTAAACACAAATCACTGCATAAATGTCAAGACAGATTTTGGTATTATGACACTGAGAATTGCAAGTTTCAGAGACAGCCTTTATCAAGGAGAAAATGTTTCGGCTGATTGTCACTTTGGATTGTAAGCAGGTCACCAGAAATTGCCTTCCAGTGTCCAGAGACCAGGAAAGTGAGTTCTAGGGTATTAAAATAGCCAAGTGAAGATAATATCTCCCTCTTTATGCCCATTCATTTTGGGCTGTCTTTGAAAGAATAAAGCTATGGGTGAGCCAGGGGTGAGTTATCTGGTAATAGTATCATATCAGTTTTTTAGGCTGGATCACAATTCATGATATTTATACATTTTTTCATGTTGGTTTTTAGTACAAATGGCAACTGAACACAGCAACCTAACTAATGTCTGTTCTTACAAATCTTTTTCAACAACAGCTGACACTACATGGACTAGTAAACCTTATTAAATGTAATAAAAATGTACATCCCAACAAAGTGTAAACCGTTTCAGAAAATAACCACCACCACCATGTTATGGGTATCCATGATATAGTATCACAATACCATTATAAAAATATGGTTCTGATGTCTGGCTAGACCATAGATTACTTGTGGAAGCAAAAATACCAGACTAATTTTGGATTTAAATGTCTCTGCATTTTGTGCACATCAGGGAAACTGTGATGTTGGAAAGGTATGTGCAACTTAAGGTACTGTAGGGTATCACATGCTTAGCCAGGTAATGCATTTCTCTGAAATGTAGGGAGGAAACCTTAATACCTGGAGAATACCTATACAGACATGGGAAGAACATTCAAAGTCCACACAGGCAGAGTCTAAGAGCAATCAATACCAACTGTGGCAAAACTGCAGATGATGAAAATGTATGCATTTAAGAAATCATTGTGCTATGTGTTTCTGTAGCAGCGAGGTACTATATTATCAATATAATAATATCAAAATTAATGTTTTGTCAATTTCAAGAAAAGAGTAGTGTTGTTACTTGCTGCAGAATCAACATAATAACATTACTGCTCTTAGTTTGTTAGTTGAATGTCTACAAGATGAACCTCATCATATTAGCAAGTCTTGAAATCACTCTGATGCAGCTCGGTCATTAGTATCGTCAATACTGTTTTTCTTGCTTCATCAAAGTTTATTGCTCACTTGTAAAACTCTAGGATTTTTACAAGTAATTTTACTAAGGAACATTTTAAGAAAACTTGAAATGGACCATCAGACTGTACCAACCATGTATAACTTGCACTGTCCCAATAATACTAATACTAATAATAATAATAATAATAATAATAATAATATTAATAAATAAACAAATAAAAAAGTATATACAAAAAGTAAAACCAAAAAAGGAAAAACAGTAAAATTCAGGGGGAAAAACTTTAAACATGGTAATAAGACTCATTAAGAAATAAAAAATATAGAAAACAGCATGACTGTTACAGATTAAGCCAATTTAATCCAGAAGTTTTAATTTAAATAGATAAATAAAGTTCATTACCTTTTTCATTTAATATTGAATAATTGTATGAATAAATAATAGACAGGATTACAATATCTCCCAAAACAGGAACTTGGTCATTTCAACTAGGTGATCCAAATGAGCTAAAATGTAGAACATAAAAAAATGTAGATTGCAATTAAGGCCATTCCATGTGAAACCATGGCATGTCTGGTGGATAAAGAAGCATGTATTGTTTTCAGAGCATTCTGTCCACTGCCTCAATGGCATTTAGGGACAAAACAGATCCACTCACATTTCCTGATTCTTACTTTCATGAGCGCTACAGATTCAGAAGCTGCACTATTACTCACATTAAAACAGTAAGTAAGTAAATTCTTAACTAAACTCGCAACTATGTTTCGCTTTGTGCCACTTTTCAAATCTTCATGCCATCTTTATTGTGATGCATCAATGAAATAAGAAAGGTTTGTCTTACACTTGAGTAATTCCTCAAGATGTTCATTACTTTTCCTCAGCATAAAAAAATTCTTCTTTCAGAAAGGCTTTTTTAAATTTATTGTTTATGTTAATGTAAATGTAATGTTACACATCAGTTAATTAACTTCGATGAGCATAACTGTATTTAATTCAGCTGGCTTTATGTATTAATATTGTACAATATTACCTACATAACAGATCAATCAGAAGTAATGAAAGGAACCAATAAAGCAATCATATCCTTCTCATGAAGTCAAATTACTTCCATATGATTGATTTTGTGCTATGTACTGTGGAACATCCTTTTTCCAAAACTGAAGCAAAATGGCCTTTCTTGATGCATCAACCAAGGACATTCCATGCATCATCAGTGGCACAGAGGTTTACTCACATTAAGGATCCTGCACCACCGAAAATATTACAGTTACTATATCCTGTGCATAATTGTATTTTTTACTCATGCAGGTGCATTGTTTTTGGAATACTGCTTGGCGACAGGGGTTAGCTATGCCACTCTTTTCTCCTTACAACCTGTGTTGTAAAATAAAATAGAAAAGAACTTTATGGTCCAGCAAAGTTTGGAAAAGCATCTTTGGTTTTACAGCTAAAAACAACACAAGCATATCACAAAATACACAATAGAAAAGTTTAATCATGCATGTTATGACAGGAGCATGGATTGAAATGGCATGGCAGTTCAGATTTTACTGCCTGAGGCATCACACCCAAAAACGTGATATTTTAATAACCTGTACAGTTTGAAGAGTTGGCCTGTACAACCGTAGGAAAGGATGCCAAGAGTGCAGGTTGAGCACTGAAACGAAGACTTTCTAATTGAAGACCACAGAAACGGTACAATAATGAAGGACATGTATTCAAATACTTACTGTAATGAACTCCAGTACAGTATTGGCTTACTTTTGTACCTCGGTTACTTTCATATGCTCATTTACATCTTAGGCCAGACATCAATTTCAGAGTGTTTTGGTTCCCTTGATAAAGTGTGAGCTCTAGCTGAGGATGATACTGTCTACTGGTTCTTTAGGTACTGTCTATTGTCTCTACTCTTAAATTAATTTATACTCACTTACTGATTACGTCCATTTTATATGCATGTTACTATTATATATTATTTAGGACTAATTACAAAGTACCGTTAGTTGTGTAACGGGTTCGCCAGAATGGTAAAAGGCGAACCCTAAAAGAAAAGGGTTTTAGGACCCAAATGCAGTTAGCTCCAGATGGTAGTAATGAACTGAAATAATAATAAATAAACGCAAAAAAGATAGTGCCAAAATAAAGAACACTGTGCCAGCGATGGCACAGCGTGGAATCGAACTCTGATCGCAGGCGTCAGAGTCCGTTACTTTAACCACGGGTCTACCGAGAGACTCACGTGACCTGTATGAAAAAGCGAGGATTTAACCCGAACGGAAAAGCTCCGCCTAGCGCGAGCTTTAAAAATAAAGAAAATGATGAATGGGTGATTAAACACGATCGCCAGTAACGGTGCTTATTACAAAAGTAAGAGTGAGGCGAACGTGTTTGAAATCGCTCCGAGGAGGAAAACAGGAGCGATCGCTTTCTCTCCCTCTCTCTCACAGAGACTGCGTGTAAGTTAAACCGGCAGCTTGAGAGAGAGAGGAGAAAGCGATGACGCGCTGTGACGCAAAGCTCGCGGGCACCCGCAGAGGCGCGGCGTGTCACGGTACTGCACATGCGAGCGCGCGGCAGAGACAACGGCGTGCGAGACGCCGGCCACCATACCGGGCATGCGCAGCATGACCTGGACGCGAAAACATGGAACGGGGCTGAGGAGCAGCGAAGCGTCCCTTTTAAATACAATACCGAACGGGGCTGAGGAGCAGCGAGGCGTTCCCTTTAGATACAAAACATGGAACGGGGCTAGGAGCAGCGAGGCGTTCCCTTTAAATACAGCGCGGGCGGTGGCAACGGCCTCCAGCACAAAGCGCAAAGAAAAGAACTTTAATAAAGAAGCAGGCTCGGCAAGGGGATAAGAGGGAGTGCTCCAGCTGCAGCAGCAGCGAGTCTAAAGCCCCGGAGGGCGCCGGCGAGCCGTGATGCAGCATGGGGGACACGAAGAGCGGTTCCTGACCCTACTCTACCGTCTACTTCCCTAGCGGTTACCATCAGGCTTCCTAGCCGTACAATTACTGATCCTCTTCGAAGAATCAGTTACCATTATCCCTAACAATACCGATTACCGGCGAGCGGGCCGCTGCAGCGCGTCCGAGCCGAGTGAAGGCTCCGATGGGCGATGGCACCCCCATCACGGTGGGATGATGCGACACCGACTGAACACAGGACGGACCTTAAGTACCTGAGTCAGTGGGTGTCGCCCATAATGCAAACGAGCAGCTTAATGAGATCTGCACGTGATAATACTAATGCAATCGCACAGCCTTCATCAAGCCTGTGCGATTGTGCTGACTGTCAGGGTCTCAACCTGAGGCAAAGGAAGCCAACGCTGCCCCCAGCGTCGGAAAGCCAAATGAGCCCCCGTTACAAGTTGATTAAGATCACTCAAGAAAATTAAAAATATGTTACATTTTTTTATCCCCAATAATAAGTTTAAACACTCATAAATGTTTTTTGTTTTTTTTTCCCAATGGGTCAGCTGACAATTTTCTGGCCTGCTGATTCTCTTCCTTTATTAATGTAGGCATTTCTTGTTCTCATAATGTTTCTGTATTCTTCAAAGAGTGTAATGAGCAATTCCTGCTTGGTAGAAAAATGGTCTTTTTAAACAATCTTTGGCAATCTTTAGACATTTATTTTTGGCAATGTCTGAAAGTGATTTCTAAAGCTTGCCTTTAATAAGTGGGAATAAGAGCACACCTGGACTGTGTTAGTGGAACCAAATTAGTCTGAAGTGTGTCGTCTGTCTAACTTAAGCGAGGGTATTTCTAATAAAAGCGCAGTTTTTATGAGCTTGCTTCATTGAATAGCCCACTGGACAGTTGGCAGTGGTACATAATGTAGTTTGCTAGACAGAGTCACCAGTGACATGCAGAGTTGGGATACAACTTTCTATCAAACCTTTACGACCTCACCTCAAAAGTATTGGTTTGTTTACCAACTTTTACTTTGTTATGTGATGTCATTCATTGTGTTTCTGTAGATTTTTCTCTTTTTTATTTGGTGTGACAAATAGGATATGGAATGTCTATTTTATTTATGAAAGGCACACAGAAAACTGCTCTGATGTTGGTGTTGGAACCTTAACTGCTTAACTATTCCTAAAATCCATACTAATAAAGAGACCATGTATCACACCTCACTTGGAACTGGAGAAGGAAAAAGAAAACACTTAGAAGGCAGCTCATCTATGGATATATGAGATACACGGGATTCTTCGAATGATTCTGCAAACTGTGTCGCAGTCTTGATTGAGGCAGCAGACATGACATGAGTTACTATATATTTCTATACACTTATTGGCAAAAAAACAAAACAAAACAAAAAAAAAACACATATGTAAATGGTTACAAGTGTACACCCATGTCTCTGCCTGGACCATTTCCAGATGCTTAGCAGAAGGAAATTTTTTGTGACTGTGCCCATTACGTGTCCTGCCATTGACAGCCAGTCACCATCATCTTTGTTTGCCAATGTGTCATGAACGAGAACCCTGGACTGCTATGAACTGGAACCATATTGTCTTTAGCGATGAATCCAGATTCTGTTTTGGATCTGATGATGGTCAGATTTGAGTATAGAGACTTTGTGGTGAGCACTTCAATCCTGCCTTTGTTGTGGAGCAACATACTGTCAAAACTGCTGGTGTGATGATCTGGGGAGTCATCGCAAATGACAGTTGGTCACATCTAGTAGTAATATGAGGGGCACTAATAAATCAGCGATATGTGCAAGACTTATTGCAGCCATGTGTTGTTTCTCATGGCAGAGTTTTTTTCAGCAAGATGATGCTCACCCACACACAGCAAGGGTTTCCCAGGAATGCCTCCACCAGATTTCAACACTTGCTTGGCCTACCTAGTCACCAGATTTGCCACCAATCGAGCATTTGTGGGACCAGCCTTGATGTCAGTTTCAGCATGTTATGAGTGTGGAGGATCTACAGGCCCAGCTTGTGGCCAAACATGTCACAGAGGCATGTCTAGCAGTCAACAATCTCTCACCAAGAGGTATAATACCCAAAAGTACTCTCTAAGAGCCTTTTTTTATGGAGACCCAGTGTCGAATCATACCACACCTGAAATCATATAAATATCTGCCTGCAACGTAACTGCATGCCAAGTTTTGCAGCAATCTGATATTTCTATCTGGGTGTCAATGAGTAGTGTCAGTTTAGTAGATTTTAGTAATCAGTTGGATTAGATTCCTTATTTTAGCAGCATGGAAGGTGATAAAATTTTTGGTCAAATATTTGTCGTTCTGACAGACTCTTCTAGCTCAGTTCACAAAACACCAACATATGTAAGGTACATACTTTTGTTTGAAGTGTGCACTGTATATGTCAGTAGGTTTCAGACATGTGGACAATGATGACAGACACATTCCTCTATGTAGAACAGCGGTGACCACATTGTCAGTTCTCAATCTATTTTTGGAAGCACACCTGCTGGGAATCACCAAATTCCAGTTGCAGTGTATGCCACTGGTGCCTCTTTCACCAAATTGAATGAATATGCACTCAGAATTATTACAGAAATAGAATAATGTAAAACAGTGAATTGCTTATCCTGTATCTTTTTCTGAGATACATGGTGTGACAGTCATAATAGTAACTCTGACCTTCATCCTGAAATCCAAACATTCCTGAGCTAGACCAACATTTAGCACATCTACGATATCTGACATATGGAAAATTCATTCAGTGAGGGCATATCCTTTTTATAATATTATTTAGAGTAATTTTGTATTTAATATATACTGTAAATCTGAGCATGACTGAAATACAGTATTTGTATTATTAGGATTGCGATAAACTAAAGAAGTGATTTCAAAATATATAAAACACACTACTGGACAGCAGATACTTCTACATAAGTTCCAGAGAGAGTGGCAAAGTGGACTGCAGTCTTTAATCATGTCCAAGACAACCCCACGCACAAAGACCTTGTTTTCCCTCAGTGCATGCATCCATAATGCACTTCATGGGACTAGAGCAAATGGTTGACAGCAGGTACGTTCATCCAATTTGCACTTGAAATGTAAAGCTTGTGTTCTCTCTCTCTCTCTCTCTCTCTCTCTCTCTCTCTCTCTCTCTCTCTCTCTCTGCTTGAAAAATGTATTACTTGAAATCACTTGAAGTGTATAGTTTATATATAATTGTATATATAGTATATATTTATTTTTCAGAAACACTTAGAAAAATATTACTCATTCCACATCTCATAGACATATGAAGGCTGTTTTATTATAGTGTCATTACATTTGTAAACACTTCGAATTTATGGTAAAACTGTTACGGTTCTGGCCAGGAAATGACTATTGGCCGACAGAAGTGCAGAAAAGAACCCCTTGGTTTACAAGGCAGGGGTGCGGGCGGTGGAGCACCCTAGCCTGGTAGGATACCCCTGAGGGTTGTGATAGGATCACCTATAATATACAGGGAGCAGGGTGACTACTAAACCAGCCCTAAGGGGCTGAAGCACAACTGAGAGGGAAAAGAGAGGTCAAAGCCAGCTGTGGAGATACTGGGAAAAAATTGGAGTCAGCACGTAAGACGCTGGGGAAATAACAATGACTGATTTACTGAGGGCAGGATGAATCCCGGGGTCGGATTTGATCCAAGGATCTCAGGCATAGGAGACACACGCGCTAACCACTACACCACTTGGCCACGAGGGGTAGCGCAGGGATATAAATGGAAAAGGAGAAGGGCAGACAAAAGAACCACGTTTAGCGGACTCAAAAATAGGACTAGGAGACCGCAGAGCGGTGAAACAAAAAAAGGGACAAAAAATGAGAAATGCAACTAAGCCTATGTGAAAGGCGTGTGCCAAAAGAAATTCGTCAGGGAGGAGAGTAGCGCAGTTTCCAGAACGAACGTCTGGAACTGCGGGAATTGGCAAGCCGCCTCCGGGGAGAAGAAGGTGACCGAGCGAGTGAGGGAGGACCCAATAATAGAGGTTAGTGGATGCAATCTGTCCCTTCCTACCTAAGGCCCTACCAATTCACCTCGAGCCTCCAGACTCTACTCGACTAGCCATCTTTGCAGGACTACTCGTACCTTTTTGCCCGAACCGGGGACAACCGAAGCGAAACCATGGCAAGTAGTACTAATAGCCAGGCTAACGAGACGATTTGGGGGCGTTTTGGGGGCGTTATTTGTAGCCGAGGAATTGTTGAAACTGCCTGACTGGCACTGCCCTCTGGCGTCAGATACACGCACCATAATAAATTTTTTTTTTGTTTTCTATGAGACCTTGCCACTGGAGGCTTTTCACGGCGCCATTCTGAAAAAAAAGCTTGTGACTCAATCACCACAAAAATATTTAAATTAAATATATGCAAATTAAAGTGTTTGCGAGTTCCAGCAGCCACAACTGTGATGACACACTACCTTTAGTGTCAGGTTGTTGTTGTTTTTTAAGATAACTACAGTAGCTGTATTAGTATTTGGAAAATCATATCCTGATTATGTTTTTCCTGACCGTGAAGGATAAATAATGTTCCTCTTGGTTACTCAGTATTGCATTGATTGCTTAGTATTGCATATGGTATCTCCATAAGCGCAACACAACATTCCACAGAGTCATTCACCACATTCAGTCTAGCAACTCTTGATGTTCACACATTCATTAATTGTCTTATCCACTTATCATAGTCAGGGTCGTGGGACACCCAATGCCTAGCCGATGACACTGAGTACAAGGCAGGAACAACCCTAGACAGGGCGTCAATCCATCGTAGGGCACATACACTTACATACTCATACACACACTCACACTATAAGGGGCACTTTGGAAACACCAATTAACCTAACACGCATGCCTTTGGACTGTGGGAGGGAACTGTAGTACCCAGAGAAAACCCACATGAACATGGGGAGAACATGCAACCGATATACAGGCTGAGCCCAGGGAACCAGGCATCTCGGAGCTGTGAGGTGACAGTGCTAACCACTGCACCACTGTGCTGCCCACTCGATGTTAGTTATTTATTTAAAATCACATCAGCATCAATGGCTACATTCACAACGAGAACAACTATACAGATACTGTATCGAATACACTAACACTGGGGCAGTTTAGAGAATCCAATTTGCCTAAATCCTAATTCTTCTGAATGTGGGAGGAAACCACAGTATCTGTAGAAAAAGTGTAGGAAACAGGGAGAACATGAAACCTCCACAGAGGTGGAGTCCAGTGTTTGAACTGAACTGGAATTTCTGGAGTTGTGAGGTGACAGTGCTAAACACTTGCATCAATGTGTGTTTTGTGAGTATAAAGTGGTGGAAGACATGCTGTCCTGAGGTCTGGAAGGCTGAAGGCACTTGAATGTGAGAAATGAGTGATTATGGTATAGGAATCAACATAAGTGTGAGATTATGGTTGTTCAGGGCTGGAGCTTTCCTGTGGGGAGTGTTTTTGCTACCTTGGACTGGTGCAGTGGAAAGTACAGTGGAAAGTGGACAATGCTTTCTGTAAGTGGAGAAAAGCCTGAACAGTTTGAGGAGAGAAATGGGGGCTTCCCTGCAGCAGAGCAATGAGTGGGGTAATGATCAAGCTGAATAAAGCCCCAAATAAACCACCTACAGAAATTGGCAAATACTAGAAATCACCAGAGCTCATTGATGGTGGTTGAGTGCAGCCACTCCTGGACTGCCAGCACCTTACTGTCATCCATGATCCTTATAATTGAGACAATCACAAGAAAAAATGTGCTGAGAAATGTGACAGTAGAACCATGAAGTGGCCGTTCATAGTCCACCAAGTTTACAGTTGTACTGTGAAATTTCACAGTAGAACCACGAAGTGGCCAAATTACCATCAAAGATTCATAGTAGAACTGTGAACTTCATGGTCAAACTGTGAAAGTTCATAAAACCGTCAAGCAGCTCACAGTTTTACTATGAAAATTCACAGTTCTGTTGTACCCCAGGAAAGAGATTCTCTGCACATGGCACTCAGATTTCTCAACCTTCAGGAATAGTCTGTGAAGAACTAACTAGGGCATTAGTTAAAGGGCATAACTAATTACTCATAATAGGCTGAGTCTATCAGTAAACCCATCTTCCACCCATCCTCACCAGGTTGTGGGTACTATGGAGGTTGAACTGGAGTTGTTCTAGAGTGGCTGGAACAAACAGGTACCTACAGGTGATGAGGTTAAAACCTTTATAATTGATACTAGCACTCGTCCCTCCTCTGGATTAAGAAAACTCCCACTGCTGCAGGGGAGGTAGAAAGGCAGATGAAACCAAATATGGATAGTCTATATTGCATACTCAGCAGTGAATGAGTGCTTAGTGCTTACAAAGGAGGATAGACTTGCATGGGATGGGCATGAAGTAGACTGTGCACTGGGGAAAAGACCTGGTCTGGGGTATGCTGGGTCAAACTGGGCAGGAGGATATCTGGTGCTTTCCTGAGCCAAGTAGTTGCACTGTCTCTCCACATGGCAGCACTGTCACTGAGATTCTCATACCTGGTTGTTGTCAACCCACATGGGGATCTCATCAGAAGGCAAGCTAGATACAGGAACTGTTGATGAGGTGACTGGGCAGACTTGGCCTACAGTGTGAGGACAGGTGCTGGTCCAACTGGATATTAAGGTTGATGAGACCATCAAGAATGGGTCCCAGCATCTTATAATGCCAGTTCTGTCTGGAGTTATTCCATGCTGGAATATGGAGATGAGGGCTGCCTCATTCCAATGTCACTCTGTGGCCAAGGTCTGGAATTTCAGGCGTAATCTGCTGCAGAACACGCACCCTGGGAGAGGCACAACAGAAGCTCCCCACTGCCCTAACAACACCAAAATACAGCACAAAAGCCTTCTGTGAAGTAATCATAGTTGCAGGTTTCCTCTCCTTGGCTCTTCAATATAGCATTAGCCCAGCTGAGATTGTCACCAGTTGAATCAAGTTAAGTCAAGCCAGATTAGTTTATTTAGTGCTTTTTACAATGGAACATTGTCTCAATGCATCTTTGCAAATATATAGACCAACCGATCTAATTGAGTAAGCCTAGGGTTACAGTGGAGAGGAAAATTTCCTAAATGTTATAAGGAAGAAACCTTTGGATGACCAAGACTCAAAAAAAGGACCCAACCCCCTTGGGAAGCCTAGATGTCATATGTATAGCTTAGCAGGGACGAGCACAGTACGGACTGAGTCACTACTAGCTGGACTGCCAGATTGCCACTATCTGCCACAGCAGCCAAACATGTGCAGTGAGCGAGTCTGAGACAGACTGAACTTCTGCCATCTCCAGTTTTCTGTCGTGATTTGGCAGAAATGGGAGACAAATATAGAGAGCCAATTCAAAGATGCTTTCTTATTCAAAACTAGGCAGAGGCAGCAAAGGGTTGATTCCAGAAGTCCACTCTAGGCACTATAACCAAAACACCAGGCAAAAGCAGAGACAAAAAACATTGCTTATACTAGGGAACACAGGCAGAGTATATATGAGGGCAGAGATGATGAAACTTTGCAACGAATGAACGGAAGACTGGCATTTAAATATCCTAGTGGCTGATTAGCAAAGTGGATACCAGTGCGCGAGACAGGAGACAGACAAATCTAAATGAGTGAGTGAATGATGAGGCAGGAGTGATGAATGCTGGGTAGTGTAGTCCAGACGTGACGGGGCATGTCAACAACTTGAAATTGAAACAATTTGAAATTGAAAACAAATTGAAACATTAATTGTCACATTTTAAGTAAAAATGATCAGTTTTTTAGTGGAAGTTTATTACTGGAAAAGTCATGTCATGATAGCATTTGGTCTCATGCACCAGCCATTCTTAGGAATAAATTTCTTAAACCCCATTTATGCAGTTTGCACAAAGATTCTGACATTCACCAATGTTTTCTTATTTGGGATTTGTTATTTCTGAAGAACTTAATTCAGGCTCACTCAAGAGTACACACACATTTAAGTGCTGACATGCTTGGTTTATATAATAATTGGCAAATGCTATTTTAAATTTGTATTAATTATAATATATACTTTTTATAATACTAAGTATTATGTACTTTGAAAAGAAATAAATGCTGCAATAACACTTCAATTCACTATCACAATCAGTTATATTAATTGGACATCATGCCATCCAATAATCAGTGATTCATTATGCTATCTAAAGGCCCAAAGAAGGGCTATTACTTCACAATAAGCCTACTTACACAATGGCATATTTATTGCTCATTCAAGGTGTTACAGATTTGGCAGATGTTTCTCTGAGGAGGAAATGCATCTTCTAGGACCAAGTAGATATATTTGCAGAGAGTTATGAGTACCGCTTGGGATGCTCCAGGCTCCCAACAGCTGTCCTTATGGAGCTTTGCAATAGTTTGGAGCCAGCACTGTGGAGCCATACCAGACAGTCTAATCCTGTATCACCACACATACAGGTACTCTCCACCTTAGACTTTTTAGCCACTGGGACATTTCAGAGAGATGCCATGCTTTTCCTTGATCCGTGGATGGAATAAATCAACTGCTTACATGATGTATACAATTCTCATATAGAGCATAAGCACAATTTCCAGTTACGGAAACTGGATTATTGTAATGCTCTTCTTTCTGACCTACCAAAGAGCTCCATTTCCAACCTACAGAAAGTGCAAAACGCTGCAGCAAGACTAACTAACTGGTAAAAACTGGTAAAAACTCCTAACTGGTAAAAAAATTACCTAAAAACAATCACATCACACCAGTCCTCAAACAGCTACACTGGTCACCAGTATTATTTAGAATTGATTTTAAGATTCATTTATTATTATTCTTTTATCGTTTTATCTTGAAGATTTGTTAACCCTTTAGAATTTTATGTATTTCTGCATAAAATTTGGCCTAAACATCATCAGATTTTTCACAAAAGTCCTAAAAGTAGATAAAGAGAACCCAGTTAAACAATTGAGACAAAAATATTATACTTGGTTATTTATCTATTAAAGAAAATGATCCAATATTACATATTAGTGAGTGGCAAAAGTATGTGAACTTTTGCTTTCAGTATCTGGTGTGACCCCCCCCATGTTCAGCAATAACTGCAAACTAAACGTTTCCTGTAACTGTTTTGATTCAGTCCTGCACACCAGCTTGGAGGATTTTAGTCCTTCCTCCGTACAGAACAGCTTCAGCTCTGGGATGTTGGTGGGTTTCCTAACATTAACTGCTCGCTTCAGGTCCTTCCACAAACATTTCGATTGGAAGGTCAGGACTTTGACTTGGCCATTCCAAAACATTAACTTTATTCTTCTTTAACCATTCTTTGGTAGAACGACTTGTGTGCTTAGGGTCGTTGTCTTGCTGCATGACCCACCTTCTCTTGAGATTCAGTTCATGGACAGATGTGCTGACATTTTAGAATTCTCTGATATAATTCAGAATTCATTGTTCCATCAATGATGGCAAGCTGTCCTGGCCCAGATGCAGCAAAACAGGCCTAAAACCATGATACTACCACCACCATGTTTCACAGATGGGATAAGGGTTCTTATTGCTGGGAATGCAGTGTTTTTCCTTTCTCCAAACATAAAACGTTACTTTAAAACCTAAAAGTTCTATTTTGGTCTCATCCGTCCACAAACATTCTTCCAATAGCCTTCTGGCTTGTGCACGTGATTCTTTAGCAAACTGCAGACGAGTCTCAATGATGTTTTGGAAAGAATTGGCTTTTTCCTTGCAACCCTGCCATGCACACCATTGTTGTTCAGTGTTCTTCTGATGGTGGTGGACAACTAGTCAATGTGAGAGAGGCCTTTAGTTGCTTAGAAGTTACCCTGGGGTCCTTTGTGACCTCGCCAACTATTACACGCCTTGCTCTTGGAGTGATCTTGTTGGTCGACCACTCCTGGGGAGGGTAAGAATGGTCTTGATTTTCTACCATTTGTACACAGTCTGTCTGTGGAGTCTGTCTGTGAGTCCAAACTCTTTAGACATGATTTTTGTAACCTTTTCCAGCCTTTTGCCACTCACTAATATATAATATTGCAATCATTTTCCTCAAATAAATAAATGACCAAGTATAATATTTTTGTCTCATTTGTTTAACTGGGTTCTCTTTATCTACTTTTAGGACTTGTGTGAAAATCTGATGATGTTTTAGCTCATATTTATGCAGACATATAGAGAATTCTAAAGGGTTCCCAAACGTTCAAGCACCACTGTACATTCCACCGAGGGCCCTCAGATCAGCTAACAGGAACATGCTGGTCATACCAACCACCCAGCAAAACAGTGGAAAGGTGACCTTTTCTTATTATGACCCTAATCTTTGGAACTCTCTTCCTGATGGCCTGAAGACTCTGGACGATATTATCACATTTAATAAGAGGGTTAAGACACACATGTTCAGGTTAACATTATGTTAATCTGTTTAATTTTTACATAATCTTTTATTGCATCTGCACTTTTAAATGTTTGTATTTTATTTCATTTTAGTGCTTTATTATTATTTTATGAAATTTTTTGCCTTAAATTGTTTTGCTTGTGTAAAGCACTTTGTGAAACGTTGTTTGAAAAAGTGCTATATAAATATAAATATAAATAAAACTTTTGTTATTATTATTATTATTATTATTATTATTATTATTAAGAGTCGATTCTGTGCTATTGCTGGTCTACCTAACATGACATCTCCTGATCTGTTCCCATATCTCAGATGCAAGCAAGCCAACCTTATTGTTTAAAACACTTATACATTAACCTAGAGTTGGCCAAAATCATCAAATACAAAGCTTATTTTATGATAAAGTGTTGAAAATCTCAGTAACGTGTGAGTAGTGCGTAATGGATTGAAAATGAAAAGAAAAGCAAAACACTTACTCTATAGGTGAACTTGGAGCTGCCATGCTAAGCTAACTACAGCCTGAAAGTTATCCGGAGGATTCAGTTTCTCTTTCCCTTTCGATTGGCTGTAATCATCAACCTTTTTAAGAGCCATGGGGACTTATTTACACTAAGAATATAGTACTATAAATGTAAAAATAAAGAAAAACACAATAAACTCAGTGGAGATCTGACCCACTTCCGGTACTGGACAACAGACTTGATGCCCAAGTTAAACAGCAATTAATTAATTGAATTCAGAAATTTTCAACAGCAATTAATTAATTAAATTCCGAAGAAATAATACTGAGATAGGAGATGGCCTAAGACATGAAACTGCTGACATAGGGCTGAGAGGACTGTTCTACTGCTCAGGTAATGGTACATCCGACAGTGCTGTCACTACAGTAATGGTCCCACTGCACTGGTCCATCTCAGATAACTCTAGGCAAGCCTTCATTCCCCTTCCAGTAGTCAGGGTATCTTTTTTTATAGATATATTTTTGGCCTCAGATTTGAGATCAAATCTTTTTTTACCTTGTCAGTTCTGCACTCTGCCACCATGCCCCCAAATACTTATTCTAAAGTGTTTTCTAATCTAACAATAAAATTGACACTAAAATACTGTGTGCTTGAATGTATCCTCCTACAAACCGATGGAGAAAAAAATTCTGGTTTTACTCGATAGTTTGAATACACTACTTCTACTGTGGAAAGCATGTGCCACATGGTAAGCATCCAGTCAGAGACAGTCAGATGATCAGAAGAGTTCACTTAATTAATTTGTAATTACAAAATAAGTTAAAGGCATCAACTATGCCTCAAGTTTAAACAATGCTGCAATACTATTGGAATCCCTGTGGCTTCAATTAAACAAAACTTAGATCCTTAAAATCATGCTTTGTCAGCATTAGAGGATTTAGCTGAAGAGGTGGATGAAGTGCCTGCAGATTTGAACAGATTTGCTGAGACTCAGCACCAGGGGAGTGAAACCACTCTTTCGCTGCTGCCGATACCACTGGCATATTCTGTAGTATTTGCGAGTCAAAGTATGGGTGTTGTCCAGCAGTCTCATCTATAATGTTGAACTTAGCTGGGGCTGCTGACAGGCTGTCAAACAGTTACCAGTTCAGCAGCCATGTGCTGATCCAGCAAACAGGGACTTGGTCTTCAGTCCTGGTGGATGACTAGCTGCCGCCATCCCAGAATTGAACCGGAGCCCTTTTCAAACAAGGGGTAGAGCAGCTAAATCCTCCAAAGTAGTGGTTTTAAAAACAATGACTGCTCCAAATGGTGAGCAATATGATGTCAGACAACAGCTAACATATCAGGAATGTGTGGGACATTCCAGACAAGTCGATATGCTTCAAGCCAAATATTTTAACTTGGAATGGAGACACATTTGGCAAATACCGCTCACAACTATTTTGTCTGAATTAGCCTCTAATACTCCAGTCAACCTGCTTGACAGAACTATTATAAATCCCTTAGTTTATAGAAAAAATGCAGACATACTAAATAGGTTTAAACAGGTCCTAATATGTCTTAGAGGCTCAGTCCCAGAGGTTTGAAATAAAATAATGGAGATTAAGCAGGGGAAACCATTTGAGGAATTTGGAGAACACCTTTGGGTTGCATTTAAGGTGTACTTTGGCATAGAAGAACGGACTAAGGATAATGAAATCCAGTTGTGGCTCCTCGACAATAAATGCACAATTTTAATATTGGTGTAAATCCACCAGTAACACTTCTCTGGCATGGAATACCATTTGAAACAGAAAAAAAACATAATTTGCAACAATTCAGTGGATGACTGAAGATAAACCTATTTCTACCCCCAAAAAGCAAATACTTTTGGGAAATGTTGTACAAATGTGTGAAAGTCCAACTCTATTATCATTTTCCATAAGCTACTCAAGGCCACCCCCTATAAGGTTGAGGGTGGGGGGACTGCATCAAATCAGGCAGGCAAGCTGAACTGAGCTATAAGCTCAGACATGAGGGCTTATAAAGATGCAGAAATAACATCCTACTCTTACGGTTCACCATTTAAAAACTATGACAAACCATATAAAATAAAATATAAACAGGTTGGGACCCAACTGCAGTTAGCTCCAGTTGGTATTGATAACTGAAATGAAATTAAATAAATGAAATGAAATACAATCAAATAAAGAAATAAATAAAGAAATAAAACTAAATAAAAGAACCTGCATGCCATAAGCGTAAAGTACTGTTATTCATAGCACGCTTACGGCGTGCCTCCGGTTGTGCAATTGGCTCCACTTGCCAGTCTCACCCACTCAGAGTTGAGAAGGTGCAGCACTGAAAGGTGCCAGTAGGCCGGAAAGACCTTGAAAAAGGGGCTGAAGAGGAGGGGACGGCCGATCAAGGCCGGTCCAATGTCCATAGTGGGCTCAGTGACCAACCCGATAACTGAGCGCTGGCGGCTGAGGAGCAACGCTCAGTTGCTCATAGGTGGGGCCCAGCGGTCTGAAGCAGAACTAGATGCCGATGGCCCAAGGACGGGGCCCGACGGCTGAGGGGAGTAGCTCGGCGCTGGCGGCTTGGGGGCAGAGCTCAACAGCTCAGGGGCGGAGCTTGGCACTGGTGAACTGGTGGCCCAGGTACAGGGCTAGGGGGCACCAAGGGCTCAGGCACGGGGAATCACTGCCCAGGTGCGGAGCTTACCTGCGTGGCGGGCCCAGGTTCAGAGCTGGAGGGCACTGAATGCTCACTTTCAGAGCTTGCCAGCTCAGCGCGCTCATGAACGGGGCTTGGCGGCGCTAAATGCCCAGGCATTGAGCTTTCATGCTCAAATGCGGGGCTTACAAGCGAGATCCGGTTGAAGAAACCCGGCATCCAAACCGGAGGTCCTGGAGCTAACACTGGGTCCCTTTGCTGGTCGCTGCAGACTGTTATGGTTCGCCATTTAAAAACTATGATGAACCATATAAAATAAAATATAAACAGATTGGGACCCAAGTGCAGATAGCTCCAGTTGCTATTGATAACTGAAATGAAATTAAATAAATAAAATAAAATAAAATCAAAGGTATAAAGAAAGAAATAAAACTAAATAAAGGAAACTGCATGCCATAAGCGTAAAGTACTGCTATTCACAGCACGCTTACGGCGTGCCTCCAGTTGCGCAATCGGCGGTTCGGGATCTGCGCATGCGCAGTGCGCAGAAGCCCGACCGGAGCTTCCATGAGCTCGTGCCGTTCAACTGCGGTTCAAACGCAGCCGCGGGAGAGCGGTATGGCCACAGGAAAAGGAAGAGGACGGGTGAGACACTCAGCGTCTTTTTCGCGCGCGATTGGGGACAAAATTCACCCGATTGTGGCAAGGGGGGGCGACGGCGTGAGAAAAGACAGCGGGTTAAAGGCTCAGAGCTACCAGAGCAGCTCAGTAAATGAACAAAATAAAAAATAAACAAAAGATCTGATCCTACCCTATCTAGGGCCCTAGCTTACCAAGCTGCCTCCTGGCAGCCCCCGTCTGAGGGTCTTGATAACCCCAGAATGTACCTTTATCCCTGTCCAAAGAAATGAAATAGAGAAAGAAACAAAAGAAAGCCGTCAGATATGCAGGCAGCAACGAGTGCTTGTGTGCGTCTAGCCGGGTGCATTGAGGAAGCCTGTGGGTGTGCATGAAAAACGCAGGGCGAATGGCGATGCAGCGACGGCGAGTGAGCCCAAAAGGTGTGCTTATAAGGGCTCACCCGCGGGTGTTGCCACTTACCCACGGAATGCCCGCGAAAGGCTGACGCATGCGCGATCTTGCTGCTGCAGCTCACGCCGTCAAGCCGGGAAAACTCCTGGCCAAAGAGTGATCCCTTACACACTTACAAACAGTTAAATGTAGATTTCTATTGTTACTTAGCTAAATTAATATTAATGTTTTAAAATGTGATAATAGATACAATTGAAAAAAAAATATATATATATATATATATATATATATATATATATATATATATATATATATATATATATATATATATATAGTGGTGCTTGAAAGTTTGTGAACCCTTTACAATTTTCTAGATTTCTGCATAAATATGACCTAAAACGTCATCTCATCAGATTTTCACACAAGTCTTAAAAGTAGATAAAGAGAACCCAGTTAAACAAATGAGACAAAAATATTATACGTGGTCATTTATTTATTTAGGAAAATGATCCAATATTACATATTAGTGAGTGGCAAAAGTATGTGAACCTTTGCTTTCAGTATCTGGTGTGACCCCCCTGTGAAGCAATAACTACAACTAAACGTTTCCTGTAAGTGTTGATCAGTCCTGCACACCGGCTTGGAGGAATTTTAGCCCATTCCTCTGTACAGAGGAATACGTTCTCCATGTTGTTGGGCTAGCATATTAGACTGCTGTGCCACCTACTTAGTATTTTAAATAATTAAAATTCAAATGTCATTTTAAGTGATTTGGACAGGCATAGTCTATGAATACTAACTGCAGAAACCTATTTAGCAAGCAGATCATTATATGCACTATGTTATTTCACAGATGAGAGCTTTACCTAGTCTTACATACATTATTATACGTGAATTTAAATCATTCTTCTGTTTGCACTAAATGGTTTTGATATCATCATCATTATAATCACAATCCCTATCAATCTTATCATCACTGCTTGTTCTAAATGTAAATCTATGCAAGGTTATAGCTAACAAAAGTACATAAATACACTATGAATATTAAAATAATACTAAAATTAAGCAAAAAACTTATATATTTTAAAATTGAATTAAAACGATCTAATAAAATAAAATAAAGATGTAAACAAGTATATAATGATTTTTAGATTACTTTATGGGTCTGAAATTCTATGTAGCTCCAATAAATATACCATTAGTCCCCTGTTTTACTAGTCCCACCTTCAGTATTTACTTTTCACTTATAGATTATTAATGCTACCTAAAACGTGCTTTGCCAGATTAAAAAAAAAAACAACAACTCTATAAATTATGAAAGCTGTGTGTAATGTGTGTAATGCACTGCATGAGAGTATTTTATATATTTTTTTTTTTTACATTTAATAATCCTTGAGCCTTAACATTTTATGTTAACTCGTACTTGGCTCTTCTACACGTCTGATCACTTTTCCTGCATTTTAGTTTTACAAAATGAAACAATGAAGGATGTTCAGCACTTTGTTTGTTTGCTTAAAAATTATAGCCAAGCAGATTTGTCAAGAAGAAGATGAAAATCCACCCGGATTTATAATTAGGAAAATGGCCATCTGGGCTTTCAGAGACGTCCATTTGTTTTTAAAAGGATATCGATTGCTGCTGAGCATTAAGGAGATCTGTGAGAGATCTAAATGCTTCTACCACCACAACATGCATTTCCTGTTGTTTTGATACATGCCTTTAATTATTGGCAGAGAGTCAGAGTTGAGAGTAAGCTGCTGAGTTCATAATACTAATGCACACATTGTATCCTACTTGCTGCCTATAGCTTTCTATAATAACTGAATCCAGGCTCATACTGAATTCAACCTGAACAAGGTTCAAGTTCATCTAGGTATGTCTGCAGATAAGAGATGCTCCAAATAAAATAAGGTTTAAGCAAGGACCATTTGTACAATCACAGCTTACACTATTAGCCTGATTATAACAATGAGCAACTGAAACTTGAATGGCCAGAAATAGTCCCAATTATCCCAGTCAGTTAATCCCAGTTTTTCTCCAGTTGTATCAGAATTGCTGTCAGGTATTTTCAGCTGGGTTATGTTTCTCAGGATGTTATCAGCTATAACATGCTCACATGAAAAAAACACGTATTAAATGTGTTAAAAACGAACGTGGCACCATGCATTTCCACAGCATTACCACATTAATATCCTGATGCATCCTGTTGGCAGCATCCTGTGCCTACAGATTCCAAGAATTGCAGTATGACTAACAGAAACTGTGCACCAACAGATGAGCTACTGTCTCTGAGCAATAAGGTGAATGTCTCTAATACAGTCAACAGTGAGTGAACAGTGTGAACAGTGAACAGTGTTTTAAAACTCCTATCATATATATATATATATCAGTATAACAGTGGGCTTAACTTCTTCTGATACTAACTTTTTTTGTATATACTCACTTTATTTTTGAGAAGTGTTTAATATTGGGATGCTAGTTGTAGCCCAAGTACTGAGACCCCATCAACTTTTGCATACTGTTTGTTATAGGTTTAATTTTACATGAATACAAATGGGATTTTTTCATGAATCTACATTTAATAATCCAAACATGTTTTAATAATAATAATAGACTAATACATGGTGCTGTTGTTTCCTGTAATTATGCCTGGGATATCTCCTAAACTTGACTGGTGTCCAAGCTGTGACAAATTAAATTCGAATGGATAAAGTATGACAAGGCACACACTTTATATAATATTATATATATATATATATATATATATATATATATGTATATATGTATATATATATATTATATAGTATATATATATATATATATATATATATAGTGGTATGATTCACACTGCATGTCAGGACATACAACAGGAAACTCCCAGGAACTCTCCGTAAACGTTGTGGCAGGCATCAATTTAGGCAGATGTATAGAACCTTTCTAAAGCTTTAATGCTCAAAGGAACACAGTGGCCTTGCATGTATAATGTTAAGGTTAGGGTTAGGGATACAGTTGGACATCCAGTGGCAACTGATATCTGTACAAAAAGGCCTCTGGTCAGGACTGTGACCAAGTAACCAACCAGTCTGCTGGAGCTTGAGAGGATCTAACAGAAAGAACTGCCCAAATTCATGGTACAAAATGTTTAGATATTAACCCAAGAAGAGTCAAAGAAAGAGCTATCAGTGGGGCTTCTATGATGTATTGATTTAATGGTCTGACTTCTTATGTAAATGAAAGAGAGTTTCTTGAAATATGAAATATATGAAAATATACATCTGTAGTTATAGATTATTGAATGTAGATCAGTGGCCAAAAATGTAAATATTATCCATATAAAATTCAACCTGCAACGCATTAAAGTGTGCAAAAAAAACTAAAATGTGTGAATGCTTTCTGAATTCACTGTCAATACTGCAAGCGACAGTGCAAAAGATGTGACACCTGCTACACAGAGAGAACTAAAATAATTAGATCATTCAGGGGATGAAGGAGACACTGGCATTGCTGATCCAGATGGAAATACAATTATAGTGTAGCGCCTGTGTGTATATATATATATATATATATATATATATATATATACACTAAAGGGAACACTTAAACAACACAATATAACTCCAAGTAAATCAAACTTCTCTGAAATCAAACTGTCCATGTCACAGGTGCCTCCGGCTCGACGCTAGTGGCCAGCGTTGAGCTGCTTTTGCCGGCGGCATCTGTGGCAGCTTCTGTAATCAATCGCCCCATCAGTAAGGCGGCTAATTACAGCTAATGATCCTCACCTGCTTCCTCTGGCTATTTAAGAGCTTCGCCTGTGGAAGCAAGTGTGGGATCATTCGTCTCCACTCCCGGCACGCATCGTAAGCCCCGATCCCCGTTTGGCCGCCTTTTTGAGAATCGCTGGCAGTACGTGCCTTTGAGACCTCGCCCGTCTCACCATCCGCTCCTTTTAGAGCCCCCACGCTTCTCCCCTTTATTTCCTGTTTTTGTTTCTTCGCTTTTATTTATTTGCAGGATTCAGCGGACAATCTCCGCTCGGATAGGAGCGTACGATTTCGTAGTGCAGTGATGCGTGAGGTGAGTTTGGTAGGGAATTTTTAGACAGTGTAGGCGAAGTGTTTTTTGCGCTGTTTTATTTCCCAGCTCGCAGCTCCACTCTGTCTGCTTCCCTTCCCTCGCTCTCTCTGTGCTACACGGTCGCGCTGCGGCTCCGCCCTTCCCGCTCCCCGCTCTGCTTGTCTGAGTGTGCGTGTGTGCGCGCAGCTCTGACGCAAGCCGGGAGGGGGAATTCCCTCCTCCTTCTCTCTCGTTCCCGCTTTCACTTTCTAGCGCGCTGGTGACGTCTCTGTGTGTGTGTGTGCAGCTCACACATTCGCTGCTGTGGTACACACACACACAGAGTCTCACCTTATTCCTGTTTGTTTGTTCATTCAGTTGTATTTATTTTATTCAGTTTCATTTATTTAAGTTAATTTCAGTTCAATAAAACCATCTGGAGCTAAAAACTGCACTTTGGGTCCCCAATCCTTCTTATTTAGTTTTTGGGGTTCGTCATTTTCAAAGATGGCGCAACCCTGTGACAGAATGATCCACCAGCCAGGGCCCCAGCGTTAGCTCCTGGACCTCCAATATGGAGGTCCCAGATGCGTAGATGGCGGGTTTCGCTACCCGGGTCACGGCTGGCTTTTTGGGGGCAGTTCAGTGACACTGGCCATGTCACTGATGGTTTTCCCATCTGGGAAGCTGAGTATTTTTCTTATCCTCAGGCTGAGAATTTTTCTTATCCTCATGCGGAGGGTTTTTTCTCATCCTGACCCTCCCACTTTGCCCAGCCCTCGCCGCCATCGCCGTCGGCATCCACGCAGGGTTCAAACCGCACTACAGTGCGGCATAGCCTGTTTTTGACCCTTCAGCCACTTATTCCTGACCCCGAACCTATCGAATATATTCGAGATCACTCAAGGTTTCCGGGGGGTACAGGAATATGTGGACTGAATTTCGCACCCTAGCCACACAGAGCGGCCTGCAGGGACCGGCCCTCATGGAGCCCTTTAGATCAGGGCTCAATTATGACGTGGACATTGAGCTGTGCTTCCTCCCACCTGCCTCTTCCATTGACCCACCTGAATCGAGCTGGCCAGATTGGCGGAGACCCGCCTCGATCAGTGTGCGAGGAAGAGGGCGGATAGTATTCTTTACGGCTTTAATCTGAGTGACCTCTTAGAGTTTAGTTTACAATCCAAACTCGTCTACTTCGTTCGCAGGGTGCAGGACTTCTTTTAGTTCCTAGAATTAAAAAAAGTCACAGCAGGGGGAAAAGGCTTTCTCATACATGGCCCCCCAACTATGGAATAAACTTCCCACTTTCGTTCGAGATTCAGACACCCTCCAAAGTTTTAAGTCTAGGCTAAAGGGACATACTTATTTACGCAGGCTTTTGACTAGATTTAGACCCAGGTTGCATGGCTTTGGGTTGCTGAGGCCGGAGTCCTGGAGTCATGTCTGGCCTGCCTGCCTTGTCCGCTTGGCCGGGAGTGTCGGGGTGGGCGGTTCTGGCTGAACTAGGCTTCGGTCCTCGTGATCTTGACTCATGCAACCTTGCCTTAGAATAAGGGCAGAGCTGGGGTTCATAGTCAAAGAGTCTTATGGTTGATCAGAGACGTTGGGTTGGCTGTCTTCTGCGCTCGTGGGGTTTGCCAATGTCTCATGTGATCCCTCTTGGCTGTGTTTTCTTCCAGTTCTCCTCTTTTCTAGCTTTCTAGCTATGCTGCTATAGCTAATGCTTGCGGGGTCTCATGCTACACTTGCATCAGTGATTGACATGGCATCAGTGATTGTTAATAAACACTGTGCTCTTAATCAATAACTAATTACATTTTCTGCTTTCCTCTCCAAGCTGGTGTTCTGGCCAGTTCCGGCCCACACATGATGTTCATCTGATGGAGCTCCAACTCTGTGCATAATTCCACATTTTATTCGACCATGACTCCATGACTTAGTTTCGCTCTTAGATTTATCATCATACCCGGGCCACTTAATGTCGATGTGAATACTTCACATTTATTTCGAACTTTGACTCTCATGACTGTATAGTTTCGCTCTTAGATTTATCATCATACTCCGGCCACTTAATGTCGATGTGCATACTTCACATTCTATTCGAACTTTGACTCCATGACTTTAGTTCGCTCTTAGATTTAACATCTACGCCGCCCAAGGAGGTTGGGTCCCTTTTTGAGTCTTGGTCCTCCAAGCTCCCAAGGTTTCTTCCTAGAAAACTAGGGAGTTTTTCCTTGCCACTGTCGCCCTAGGTTTGCTCATTTGGGATTGGACGTAGTTATTAGGAGATAATCTAAACTTGTAAAGTTGCTTTGAGGGACAATGCTCCATTGTTAAAAAGCGTTTTATATAAATAAATCTGATTGAACTTGATCTGACTTAAGTCCACCTGGTTCCCATGCCAGGGTCTATAGCGCCACCTAGCCCCATGTCACCAGCGTACTACACGCTCAAGCTGGCTGAGCGAGCGCACAGCGCCCCCCAGCTTGAACCTGGGCTTGTCGCGCACTCAAGCTCCGCACCTGGGCAGTCAGACCCCATGCCAGAGCCTTTAGCGCCACCTAGTCTTGTTCACGAGCGCATTGAACGCTCGAGCTGGCAGAACGAGCGCACAGCGCACCCCAGATTTGAACTGGGCTCGTCGCGTACTCTAGCTCTGCACCTGGGCAGTTCAGACCCCATGCCAGGCCTTTAGCGCCACCTAGTCTTGTTCACGAGCGCATTGAACGCTCGAGCTGGCAGAACGAGCGCACAGCGCACCCCAGCTTTGAACTTGGGCTCGTCGCGTACTCTAGCTCTGCACCTGGGCAGTCAGACCCCATGCCAGAGGTTTTAGCGCCACCTAGCCCCATTCACGAGCGCATTTAACGCTCGAGCTGGCAGAGTGAGCGCACAGCGCCCCCCAGCTTTGAACTTGGGCTTGTCGCGTACTCAAGCTCTGCACCTGGCAGTCAAACCCCATGCCAGAGCCTTTTGCGCCACCTAGCCTCGTTCACGACCGCATTGAACGGTCAAGCTGGCAGAGTGAGCGCACAGCACCCCCCAGCTTTGAACTTGGGCTCGTCGTGCACTCAAGCTCCGCACCAGGGCAGTCAGACCCCGTGCCAGAGCGTTTGGCGCCCCCTGGCCCTGTACCTGGGTCTGCCACGCAAGTTGGTCCCGTGTTTGAGCAGCAAGACTCCACGGTTGGACTTTTAGCACCACCTGGCCCCGTACAGGAGCCCATTGCGCCACCTACCCCCACATCTGAGCATTAAAGCTCCACGCCTAGGTATTTTGCACACCGGTCGTTGCCACCGACCCCTGTGCCTTGGTTGCATAGGTCAATCCCCGCACCCCGGTCACAAAGACTGATTCCTATGCTGCTATCAGTGGCCTCGATCCCCGTGCCTCAGTCACGACCGATTCCTGCGCCGCAATCAATGGTTCCGACTCCAGCGCCACGATCTCTGGCCCTGATCCCTACATCTCAGTCACTGGGACCGGCCCCCACTCTGCCTTGGTCACCTCTGTTGACTCTTTCTCTGAGGTCCTTGGCGTCCATGCGGCTGGCCAGGTATTTTTTGTCAGGTCTTTTTTGCCTTTTTGTCGGTCTCAGCGGGTCGGTTCTGGCTTCTTTTCCGCCAGTGTCGAGCTCCATCCCTGAGCCGCTGAGCTCCGTCCTTGAGTCGCGGACCTCGACCCCTGAGCCGCCAGCAGCACCAAGCTTTGCCTCCCTGCCGACGGTTGCCGTTGTGGGGCCGTTGGCATCTAGCTCCATGCCTGAACCGCTGGTCTCCGCCTCTGGGGAGCTGAGTTTCGCCCCTCAGTCGCCAGTGGTCCGTCTCGGCCCTAGAGCCGCTAGTCTGGTCCCTAAGCCCGATACAGGTGCCAGGCCTGTCATAACCTGGCCTCCCATCCCGTCCAGTCCCTTGTTGGGGATTTGCCCTGCCTACCAGGGTCTCCCCACTCGCCAGACGCTCAACCCCGAGCGCGTCTGGCAAGCCAGAGGCTCCTGGAGGGACTCTTAAGGGCGTCGGGATGACGCCCTTTGGGGGGGGGGTACTGTCACAGGTGCCTTTGGCTCGACGCTAGTGGCCAGCGTTGAGCAGCTTCTGTAATCAGTCGCCCCGTCAGTAAGGTAGCTGATTACAGCTAATGATCCTCACCTGCTTCCTCTGGCTATTTAAGAGCTTCGCCAGTGGAAGCAAGTGTGGGATCATTCGTCTCCACTCCCGGCACGCATCATTAAGCCCCGATCCCCCGTTTGGCCACCTTTTTGGAATCGCTGGCAGTACGTGCCTTTGAGACCTCGCCCGTCTCACCATGATGCGCTCCTTTTAGAGCCCCCGCACTTCTCCCCTTTATTTCCTGTTTTTGTTTCTTTGCTTTTTTGGGATTTATTTGCAGGGTTCAGCGGACAATCTCCGCTCACAATAGGAGCATACGATTTCGTAGCGCAGTGATTGCATGAGTGAGTTTGGTAGGGGATTTTTAGACAGTGTTAGGCGAAGTGTTTTTTGCGCTGTTTTATTTCCCAGCTCGCAGCTCCACTCCATCTGCTTCCCTTCCCTTGCTCTCTCTGCGCTACGCGGTCGCGCTGCGGCTCCGCCCTTCCCGCTCCCCGCTCTGCTGTCTGCAGAGCTGCTGACGCAGCCTGAGTGTGCGTGTGTGCGCGCAGCTCTGACGCAAGCCGGAAGGGGAATTCCCTCCTCCTTCTCTCTCGTTCCCGCTTTCACTGTCTAGCTCACTGGTGACGTCTCTGTATGTGTGTGTGCAGCTCACACATTCGCTGCTGTGGTACACACACACACACACACAGCGTCCTCACCTTGTTCCTGTTTGTTGTTCATTTCAGTTGTATTTATTTTATTCAGTTTCATTTATTTAAGTTAATTTCAGTTCAATAAAACCTCTGGAGCTAACTGCACACTTGGGTCCCAAACCTTCTTATTTAGTTTTTGGGTGGGT
Source organism: Ancistrus triradiatus (assembly GCA_025084515.1). Lineage (NCBI taxonomy): Eukaryota > Metazoa > Chordata > Actinopteri > Siluriformes > Loricariidae > Ancistrus > Ancistrus triradiatus. Next base: position 11,466 of record JAJAGP010001642.1, on the reverse strand, counting down.
CGTCATTTTCCAAGATTGTTGCAACCCTGTGACAGAAAAAAAGAGCTGTTGTGCAAATGGAATAGACAACAGGTGGAAATTATTGGCAATTAGCAAGACACCACTCAATAAAGGAGTTCTGCAGGTAGGGACCCACAGACCACTTCTCAGTACCTATGCTTTCTGGCTGATGTTTTGGTCACTTTTGAATGTTTGGTGGTGCTGTCACACCGTGGTAGCATGAGACGGACTCTAACAACCACACAAGTGGCTCAGGTAGTGCAGTTCATCCATGATGGCACATCAATCAATGTGAGCTTGTGGCAAGAAGGTTTGCTGTGTCTGTCAGCGTAGTGTCCAGAGGCCTGGAGGTACTACCAGGGAGACAGGCCACAGTACACCAGGAGACATGGAGGAGGCCGTAGGAAGGCAAGAACTCAACCGCTACCCCTCCGCCTTTGTGCAAGGAAAAACAGGAGGAGCACGCCTGAGCCCTGCAAAATGACGTCCAGCAGGCCACAAATGTGCATGTGTCTGCACAAATGGTTAGAAACCGACTCCATGAGGATGGTACGAGGGCCCAACGTCCACAGATGGGGGTTGTGCTCACAGCCCAACACCGTGCAGGACACTTGGCATTTGCTAGAGAACAACAGGATTGGCAAATTTTGCCACTGGTGCCCAGTGCTCTTCAAAGATGAAAGCAGGTTCACACTGAGCACATGTGACAGACGTGACAGAGTCTGGAGATGCCGTGGAGAGCGATCTGCTTCCTGCAACATCCTTCAGCATGACCAGTTTGGCAGTGGGTCAGTAATGGTGTGGGGTGGCATTTGTGTGGCCACACAGCCCTCCATGTGCTCGTCAGAGGTAGCCTGACTGCCATTAGGTATCGAGATGAGATCCTCAGACCCCTTGTGAGACCATATGCTGGTGCGGTTGGCCCTGGGTTCCTCCTAATGCAGGACAATGCTAGAATTCATGTGGCTGGAGTGTGTCAGCAGATCCTGCAACTTTATTCTTCTTTAATCATTCTTTGGTAGACTGACTTGTGTGCTTAGTGTCGCTGTCTTGCTCCATGACCCACATTCTCTTGAGATTCAGTTCATGGACAGATGTCCTGACATTTCTCTTTTTGAATTCTCTGATATAATTCAGAGTTGATTGTTCCATCAATGATGGCAAGTTGTCCTGGCCCAGATGCAGCAAAACAGCCCCAGACCAAGAGACTACCACCACCATGTTTCACAGATGGGATAAGGTTCTTATGCTGGAATGCAGTGTTTTTCTTTCTCCAAACATAACCGTTATGGTTCACCATGTTTAAACGGATAGCGAAACGTGAAAAAATAAAATCTATTTTAAATATTTTATTTATTTAAATTTGTTTAGGACAAAAATTCAGTTAGCTCCAAATGGAAGGGGTGAACCAAAATAACGGAAGGTGGAATGCCATGGGTTCACCAAAAATAGGAATAAATAAACTAATAAAGATAAGCCACGTCGTAAGCATACCACGTCGCTATTTTTGGTCACATTTACAACGAGGCTCCACTACAATGGCGGCACAGGGATCCGCGCAAGAAGCGCAGACAGCCTGAGCGGAAAAATACTCAAATATTAAGATGTTAATCTTAGCGTCTAAACTCTATCTTATCGGGCAGTCTCCTAACTGTCCCCAACTGACAATCTTTGAATCGTCAGTCGTACCTTTTTCCCTGACAAAACATCAAAACGTACCAAAAGAATTTCAGAGCCAGGTGAGGGCTATCGCTGTAGCGTGTAGCATTAGCGCATAGCTGCTAAGGCAGACAATGGTGCATTTATATGAGGAAATCCACGCTCGATCGCGCTGCAAAGGTTCTCATGCCACCATAAGGGGTCAGCAGAGGCCACTAGCGGCCAAAGCATGACCCCTAATAATAATGCTTTTCTTTTAAACCAAAAATTTTATTTTGGTCTCATCCATCCACAAAACATTCTTCCAATAGCCTTCTGGCTTGTCCACGTGATCTTCAGCAAACTGCAAATGAGCAGCAATGTTCTTTTGGAGAGCAGTGGCTTTCTCCTTGCAACCCTGTCATGCACACCATTGTTGTTCAGTGTTCTTCTGATGGTGGACTCATGAACATTAACATTAGCCAATGTGAGAGAGGTCTTCAGATGCTTAGAAGTTACCCTGGGGTCCTTTGTGACCTCACCAACGTCTTGCTCTTGGAGTGACCTTTGTTGGTCAACCACTCCTGGGGAGGGTAACAATGATCTTGAATTTCCTCCATTTGTCACAATCTGTCTGGCTGTGGATTGGTGGAGTCCAAACTCTGTAGAGATGGTTTTGTAACCTTTTCCACCCTAATGAGCATTGTCAACTCTATTTCTGAGGTCCTCAGAAATCTCCATTGTTCATGCTGTGATACACTTCCACAAACATGTGTTGTGAAGAGCAGACTTTGATAGATCCCTGCTCACACCTGATTGTTATTCCACTGATTGAAAACACTTGACTCTAATTTCACCTTCAAATGAACTGCTTATCCTAGAGGTTCACATACTTTTGCCACTCACTAATATGTAACATTTGATCATTTTCCTCAATAAATACATGACGAAGTATAATATTTTTGTCTCATTTGTTTAATTGGGTTCTCGTTATTCTTTGTGTGAAAATCTGATGATGTTTTATGTCATGTTTATGCAGAAATATAGAGAATTCTAAAGGGTTTACAAACTTTCAAGTACCACTGTAGATTGGTTTTTAATTTGTTTTTTTAGATGTAGTTCAAAGTCCACTATAAATTCAAGTTGGTAACACTCATAAATAAGTGAGGACCGTTGGTTGTTTTTTCAGGGAGACATCTTTATATGTTTCATTAAAATGGCACAAGACAAAGATTCCAACAGCATCCCCTTGGCCAATGCACATTTGTGAATTTCAATTTCATTCAATATTCCACACTTAATAACTGCTTCTCTTTAGCCCACAGTAACTTGAAATCTTCTTTTCAATTGTTAGTGCTGTTTTTTTGTCTATTGTTTTCAGTCAGTGTCTCACAGTTCTGTCAGAAACATTGTCTTCTCTTCAAACCCATTATTCTTTCATTTTATTTTGCAGGGTTTTGTTGTATTTTGACTGCATATTCCTTTCCTATCCTGACACTTTGATTTTCTTGGTTTACCTATATATTTTCATTTTATAACCTTCAACTTTTGTTTATACTTTCACCAAATTTTATACACAGCCAACTAGGAATTTGTTTTGCCACATCTCAGGTTGGATGACCTTCTTGTTTCAACTGACAGCTCTCATGTTGGGGCCACGTTTTCTTTCAATTAGCCAAGTCCAAAAACTTGTTAATTTGTGTACGCATTTGTTTTTTACTGCAGAATAATTTGAATTTTGATACTTGTGCTGTTATTTGTTTTAGAAATGCAAATAACAAGGTGTTTTTTTAATTATTTTTTTTTTCCTCAGCCGTGAGTGATTTCATTCTTTCCCTCTAATTTGAGCTGAAACAAATTAAATAAAAATAGTTTTGTTTCTGTCTGTCTGATATCTGTGATAGGTTTATTGCTAAAAAGTAAAAAAAAAATGAATGACCATTCTAAAAGAGTGGTAATTACATCTTTTCTGCCATGACTAGTAAATTAGGTTAGGATACAACAATGGATTAGAGTTAGAACACATTTCACTGAGATGTTGGCAGTTTAAGATGTTGGTGTAAAATGCTTTTCCCTCCCAAGTTAAGATAAAAGTATGGAACCCAAGAATTAGGATGTTTCTAAAATAGAGCCACAGGGATCAATTTGAGTGCATGTGCAAGGAGCTGACACCTGTCTCGTAAAACAAATGGGGGAGGGGGAAGGAATTGAGCTGCTTGTAAAACTGTCGTCATTCTTTTCCATATCATCTGTGATTATGTCAATATATATTAGCAACACCTCAAATTGTATTTGGATGTATTCTAACATCTTAATGGTAAACCAACGGTTTACACATTAGTGCATGCACCAGTTACTTATGGGGTGATTGTGTAGAAATCTAAGCTCTCACTAGTAGTGTGATCAAGTATTTTAGCACACTTCCACACACCGATAATAATTAATTAATTAAATAAATAAATTCAAATGGTCTGATTAAAATTGTTAAGCCAGATTTCTAATTTTTTTTAGATTGTCTGGTACCTTTCATCACCCAAGAACCACCTGCTTTCAGAGTATATGACCAATTGGCTGCAAAAACTAACTTCATACATATTGTACATTATCAATCTCAGATATCTAGTGGGTTTGGAGCTCCAAATATTAATCCTTAGTCAACTGAGTCTACAATATGGCCTATATCCTTTTTTCGTTGGTTTTTTTTGTTTGTTTTTTGCATTACAATGATGCCACATTCTAAATGACTTACCATACACAGCACTATTTACTCAGTCTCCGTATGGTAAGACAGAGTAAGTATTTATATGTATTTAGGGCTCTTTGTGTATAAACTCTATATATATATATATATATATATATATATATATATATATAGGAGGAGCAAAGCACATCATGTCACACATATGTTGCAGAGAGACAAAACAAAGCAGTTGATTTTATTCTCACATTCTTCAACACCTTATATCGTTAAAGTACTCTTTGACATTTTACAGTGCATTGGTGTTTACACATTCACTAATATTTAGACATATGAAGGTATTATAAAGAAATAACTGTATAAAGCTCCTGCACTCATTTTTAGCAACACCTTTGGCAGGGTCCCAGTGTACATCACATAATGTCAAACAAAGCGTGGTGAATTTTAACACATGATAACAGTGCTGTCATGCGTGTGAATGAAGGCCTGACAGCATTTCTTTGTTTGTGGCCTCTGTGCGAGGTCACATCAATAGCAGTAAGTTTTCACTTGTCATCTCTCACAGATCCCTGAAGGTTAGCTTTGAGACGCTGCATGCTAAATTGGTACGGATCACAGTAACATTGAATGTTGTGCTCCAAAATGTAAGTCCTGCTTTCTTCCCTGCCTCCCCTACCACCCCTGTTACTTGACAGGCACTGGGGACTTGTTAAGGCTCTCCAAACAGTTTACTTGCCTCAGAAACTTGAGCAGGCTGATTCTCCTTAGATTGTTTGTCACCTACTTAAAATACACTGTGGAACCACTGTTTTAGTAGTGTCATACTACACATAGATGTGGCCTACTTGTTTTAATTGTACACCATTATTGACATTCTATTGCTACACTGTGCACCATGTGCATCCATATATTTCTCTCTAAATACAGCAAAATTACTAAACTGTCCAAAACTAAAAGCATTTCTAAAATATGACCTCACAACTACAGTCAGTAACCAAACATAATGTTCAAATAACAACTGCAAAACTGTACACACCATGATAACCTTATTAATTAATAAAACTCTGACTGAAACTTGAGCAATGCAGAAATGCAAAGACTGTGTACTTTATTGATATGCACTTAGACTTAATGTGCTTATTTCTACAACTCTATTGTACTTAATAAAAGAAAGGAAATGAATTCATGTTTTGTGTTGGAACCAGACACACGTAATAACCCTTTAATAACATAAACTAACAGCTTACAAAACTCAAAATTCACAAAGGCTAACATCCTATGTACTGTAGCTTTTGCTCTATGTATCCAGTGAACCACCTGCTATAATATAGCAAAGACCATCAAATGTTGTATTTTGGACACTGGTATGCTGGTCAACTAGACCTACCTGCAAGACCATGCAAACATGTTAGGAATTGCATAAAAAGCACTTTTATGTATAACTTATACTTGTACCTGTTACTCTACTAATTTATTGTTTTATCTCCATGTATATGAGCATCTGTACCTACTACTGATGTATGTCAATTTATAAAGTCACCTTTGTACATTGTATACTTCTCCTTTTCTTTGTGTTTCCTTTCATCAAGTGACATTGGTTACTTGCTTCCGTCATCAGCTCCAGTCCCACCATACCCGGGCCACACCAGAGGACAGTAACCTTCACCCTTCTCAGGTTGGCTGGGGTCGAAGTGCCGCCAATGACTTTCCTGCTTAGACTCAGGATCCTAGAGTGACTCTGTGTATCGGACTACTTAATGCCGATGTGCATATTTTACATTTTATTTGAAATATCCCTCCATGACTTATTAGTTTAGATAAATTAGTTTCATTTTTAGATTTATCATCTACGCCGCCCAAGGAGGTCGGATCCCTTTTTGAGTCTTGGTCCTCCCAAGGTTTCTTCCTCATAACACTTAGGGAGTTTTTCCTTTCCACTGTCACCCTAGGTGTGCTCAATTTTTGATTGGACGTTTAGGAGACATTAGGAGATAATCTAAAATTGTAAAGTTGCTTTGAGACAATGCTCCATTGTAAAAAGCGCAATATAAATAAATCTGACTTGACTTGCCAGGCTGCCACTGTAATTAAAAATTAGTTCTTAATAACTTGTCTGGATAAATTAAAGGTTAAAGACAATAAAATAATAAACATAAACCATATGGGACCATTATGGAATATGGAACTCCTGGTGTTGGTGCGTAATTATGTTTATAACCTATAACCAGAAAAATAAATTAATTAATTAATTAAAAAAAATACCTGCTAGGTAAGACAATTTACTAGCAGATATAGTCACCTATTTCCTGCAGAGAGGTCAAATAACCACTGAGATAAAGTGTGTTTTCATGGCAGGACCAAGTTTATATCTGTCTAGTAGATATTTTCTAAATCCAAACCAGCATTCCCAGTCTTTCCTCTGCTGGCACTGGCCTGGAGATTTTCTCTGCAGAAATGCATAGTGAAGAATGATATGGACGTTCATGAGATTATGTAAATGAGAAAGGACAGGATATAGAAAGAAAAAAGGAAGGAGACAGGGAAAGAGAAAGGAAACACAGAAGCACTTCTGAAGCCTTGCACCCTGCCGCGGCTTCTTGTCAGGTGAGAAAAAGCAGATGAAAGTGGGCCATGACGGCCTTTGATCCTGCTTTTTGTGTGCTAACCACATGGCAGTGCCAACCCTGTGCTCCAGCTGCAGGCCTTTGTGTGGGTTTCCATCTGCCCACGCTGCCAGGCCTCATGCCAACCTTCTCTGCATTTCCAGAAGCCATGCTGATGTGAATGAGGGATGCATTTTCCTGCACCCAAACACATGCACACCCCCCCCCCCCCCCCAACACACACCCACACACACACACACACCACACACACACCACACACACACACACACACACACACACACACCCACATACACATGCACACACACACTCAAAAATCTTCCCACAGTGCAGGGACTCTGGGATCCTCGTTAAATATGGCATCTGCATTCAAGTGCGGGCAGTGTCCTTCATCTTGTTATCTTCCTCACCCGTGTGTAGGGCTGCGTATTTTAACAATGCAGCTTAATGAAACATGTGCTCAATTTTTCATGTCCACTCTGGCTTTGAAAACATGTTCAGTCTAACAACGCAGTGTTTTTTCCCCATTAAAAGATCTAGATAACCCAAAATGCTGATATTGTTGTACAGACCAACAAAGACATACACATTTTCACTTTCACTCTACACTGTGACCCTCAACAGAAGAAACAGATGGAAATTGTGACTGAAACTTTCACTCTAAATATTCAAGTTCACTCTACATATTCCCTTTCACTTGAGGTTTCTCTTTCTATATCATCTGACTGTTCAGATTGGAGTAAGACTTTGTGCTAAAACGTCCTGTCAATCTTGTAGTCATAAGGCATTATAAATGCACTTAACCACATTTAAAGCACCCATTACATTATGCTTGGTTTGAGTCTGTATAATAAAGTAAAAAGCCACAAGAGGATATGAGTTACCATAATTTTATCAGGGGTAAGGGTGTTATGCATTATTATTAAAATTTGTAAAAAATAATTCTTGCACAATGCAATGTAGTCAATACCTGTTCAGTCCCTCATGAAAGTCAACAATCCAGCTGTCACAAGTCCTTCACATCCAGACTCCACTTTACCAGTATGCTTCACTCCCAGCACATCATTCAGTCCCTCATTCCAACCTATTTTTTGATCACTCACATCAGCTGATTGCATTCAAACGTCACTCGCTCACACACTCCTTTGCAAAGTCCTATACTCCTTGTTCCTGCACTCTTGTGTGACCTTGAGCCTGAGCATTTTTGCTGCACTCCAGCTACTGACTCCCTGTTTTGTTTGCTGGACTCTGTTTTACATCTTGCGTTTTGGATTCTCTGCCTGACTGATTGCTCTGGTCTATAAATTTGAACTGGTTTTGCCTCAGTTTTTCTCCAGCTCTTTTGTGCCTCTGCCTTGTGTACTTGAATAAACGTTGGCTTTTCTGCATTCGCCTCCCATTTCTGCCAGACATGATAGAAATCTGAAGTCCATCTCGAACCCAATTGTTGTGCATTGTCAACTGCTGGGTTGTCAGCAGCAGCAGATAGCAGCAATCTTGTGGCCTGTTGCACTCCCAGACCCACAAAAAAGATACTGCTTCACTCATCTTGGTGGTCCAGGGATTGGCTGAGCCGGTAACCCAGTTCACCTCAATTCCACCAGGTTTGGTACCAGTCCTAGAACCAACAGATCGTCCTGTATGCATCTGGTCCAGCTTTCAGGAGCTAATCATGTATTGTGTTCTACTTGCTAACCAATTGCACCCTCACCTGGGCTAATGCTTTTCAGAACCACCAAAGAGTGGAAACCTTCAACTATGATCACTTCATGGAAACCTTTTGTGCTGTCTTTGACCATTCTTGTGATTAGGGCAGCAGGGAGCTTTTGTTGCATTGGCATTGCTTGGCCCCATCTACAGTTGCAAGCCATCTTGTCATCCTGCACTACCTTCCCACTGCACTGGAATGTCCCATGACAGTCACTGAAGTATTTAGCAAGCAAACAGACACAGAGCTTCCTCCACATCCTTGCGACTGCACAATTGGGCTCTTGGAAAGAACTGTGCCACCTTGTTTTCATATTTATCCTTTGGTCCTGGTGGAACCCCAGGCAATGTGTGAATACATCTTAGAAGCTCTCGTCTATGAATTCATTAACCCTTCTAAGATGCTGCAGTGTTCTTCTTTGTCCAGGGGATGAGTGGAAGACAGTCTTCCTTATCTTACTTCCTTCCTTTCTAGTAGCTTTTTGTACACCGAAAATTCAATCATGCCCATCCGACTAACCAATATGTCTTCCAGTGCATTGTGGATGATCTCCTCCATGACATGATGGGTTCCTTGGTTATTGCTTACACAGATAATTTTAATATAATCACCCTCTTTTGAAACCCATATGTCACATGTCTGTCAGGTCCTGTGATGTCTCCTGGAGCAGATTCTTCTTGTGGGGTCAACATTGATGACAACAAGGTATGGGCAGTCCAGGAGTTACCTCAACCTACCACCACCAAAGTGCTCCAATGGTTCCAGGGATTTTACAGTTTCGGAGGTTTACTTAAGACATTTTGATTGTCCCCCTTCTCACCGCACTACTGAAGAGAAGCCCTGTACCTTCCATTTCACTCCCCAAGCAATCCAGTCTTTCCAATGCTTGAATAAAGCTGTTTAAAAGCAACACATACGTTTTTCTTTACACATTAATTTTAAAAACAATAAACAGCAACATCATTAATTGACAATACCTTCCTAATTTTTTCTTCTTAATTATGTTAATCTTTTTACACCATCCACAGTTAATCCACAGGGTAAACCGGATCTCAAAAGTTCTTATTTGTATTGTGCTACAAATTACCTGCCAGTGTAATTCTTGTATCTGTTTAAAAACCTGGCACATTAATAAAGAATTCAGTTGTTGTGAAGCAATCAACACTAAATCAACACTTTTACAATGGCTTTGAGAATGGCTTAGTGAATCTGATTTTACAACCATAACTGTCCATTTTTTAACTGTCTGTAGTGCAGATATGCGTAATGCATTTTAACATATACTTGTGGTTTCTCAATTTGTATTCACATCGAGTCATTTTAATTTATCCATTATTTTGGGGCATACGCATTTACACACACTCACACTTACTACTTAATACTTATTTTAAAATCATGCAAACACATTCCAAACTCCAAACAGATAGTAACCAGGAGCTCTACAGTAATACATTATGTAATCTGATATTAAAACATCATATACTCTACATTTGCTTTATACAGTGTCTTGAATGTACATTTACTTACTTATGTATACAGGCATGTATAAAGGCTGATATATAGTATAGCAGGAGGCACATACCTAAGTCCTTGAGGACTAGAGCCTAGCACAGTTTGGTGAGTTCACTGTTCAAACATACCTACTAAATCTGATAATTAACTGATGAATTGAATCACATGCATTAGGGCAAGAAGAATCTCCATCCCTCCAGGACTCTGACACCCCTTGTGTAAAGTATAATGTGTGCTTTAAAACACATTATAATTGCATTTACAATGCATTAAGAATACAGGATCCATAACTGTATTATCCAGGGCCAGCTGAAACCACTTTATCCAGACTTTTCATTTGGATATCTCTTGGGTCTCTCTTTCCTGTTGGATGGAGAGTGATTTGAACTTGTGGAGAGTCATGTAGCGGTAAGTATGGATAAAACACAATGACTTGTATTTTTAACAGCTGTACTACAACTTAAAATTATGTGAAGGATGGAAATAGAATGCATGGATAATATGCGCATAATGTGTAGTCTATAGTATATACTGGAATATATACAGTGGGGCAAAAAAGTATTTAGTCAGCCACTGATTGTGCAAGTTCTCCTACTCAGAAAGATGAGAGAGGTCTGTAATTTTCATCATAGGTACACGTCAACTATGAGAGACAAAATGAGGACAAGAATTCAGGAAATCACATTGTAGGATTTTTTAAGAATTTAATTGCAAATCATAGTGAAAAATAAGTATTTGGCCACCCACAAACAAGCAAGATTTTTGGCTCTTACAGACTTGTAAGTTATTTTTTAAGAAGCTCTTCTGTCCTCCACTCGTTACCTGTATTAATGGCACCTGTTTAACCTCATTATCTGTATAAAAAACACCTGTCCACAGCCTGAAACAGTCAGACTCCAAACTCAAGACCAAAGAGCTGTCGAAGAACACCAGTACGAAAATTGTAGACCTGCACCAGGTTAGGAAGAGTGAATCTACAATTGGCAAGTAGGTTGATGTGAATAAATCAACTGTGGGAGTAATTGTAAGAAAATGGAACACATATGAGACCATTGATAATCTCCCTCGATCTGGGGCCCCATGCAAGATCTCATCCCATGGGGTCAAAGTGATCATGAGAACGGTGAGCAAAAATCCAAGAACTACATGGCGGGACCTGATGAATGACCTGCAGAGAGCTGGGACCAAAGTAACAAAGGCTACCATCAGTAACACACTACGTCGAGAGGGACTCCGATCCTGCAGTGCCAGGCGTGTCCCCCTGCTTAAGCCAGTACATGTCCAGGCCC